>CATIWM010403270.1:0-21295 GCA_949671775.1 Mallotus repandus
GGGGAAATTTTACATGAATGATTTTGTATATATTAATTTCCTATATAAATGTAATTTAATTCTTTAGTATTCCTTATTTTGAAATGACAAATCTACAATATTACCTTCCTTTTATATAAACTACGACCTTGGTGCATGCAATAATAATTATTATAAAAAGTAAGAATTAACAGAAAGATGATGATGCTGCTTTCACATTTACTACAATGCAACTTCCGTGGCTTCTAGTCTTGATCATCATTGATTGTGTTTTTAAATAAAACTTCATTTAAGAGATGTCTAAATACAGCAAATCAAACAAAAACATAAGAGGAGAGCTCTCCTAAGAGCTATAGCCTATCATAGAACCTACAGCCCTTGCTAAACAATGAGCCACATGATTCACTGACCTTTTAACATAATTCAATCTCTAGCTATTGACTGATCTAAACACATTTCTACAATCATCTAGAATCAAACCAAAAGAAGACAGGTCATTACTACCTTCCAAGATACCCTGAACTACAATTAAAGCTTAAACTCAAAAATGACATTTTGAATATTCTTGTCTTTAACCTAGCTCCACGCTTCACGGATGCTAAGAGCTTCGACAGATTTAACCTCCATGGCCCCATCAAACCTACAAGTTTGAGCTACAATGAAAGAACCTGAAGAGTCATGTAGTACACAACCAAAATCCATACAGGGTCAATCAGAAAAGATAGTAGCATCTATATTACATTTTATCCTGTTTGGATCAGGTTTCTTCCATCAATCATGACAAACCTACGATCGACTAACAATGAGATTGCCATCAGCTTGCTCCATTCCTAAAGAAAATTAAGAGCATTATGAATAGTCCCCCAACCATTAAAGGAGTCCCGTGCCAGATAAAATCATTTCTGTTCCGCCAAATACCCAAACAATCACAACTAATCTGTTTAAAAACTCTCCAAAGCCAGAATTCAAATGCAATTTGAGCCATTCACAAAAGGCAAGCATAGCCATGGAATCCCAAGAAATATTACAGTAATGCCAATAACTCTTTGCAAAAGGGCAATGAATAAAAAGGTGGGAAATTGTTTCATCCTGCATATTGCACATGGGACAGGTAGCAGGCTGTTAAATGTTAATTTGTGTTTTCTAGAGATGTCTTTTTATTTTAGTGAGTGCATGATTTATATTCAATGTGTGAGTTTCAATGTGAGTTCATTAAGTGTTTAAGTTCAATGTGCATTTATTAATTAAGTGTTTAAGTTCAACATTAGTTTATTAATTATGGTACATGTACTTTAGAGTTCAAGAGTTAAATATGTACCTATAATTACCCCTTTGTACTTGAGTTTGAAGTATGAGTTGAAAAACAAAAACATTTCTTCTAAACATTCCTCTTCTATCTAAATATTTTTCTCTCAAACCTCCCTCTTCTCTCCAACATAGTGGCATCAGAGCCTAGTTCTTATTTTTTTGAAAAATGTCAAATAATGAAGTCCATTTATTTCAATTTCCTCGCCTCACAAAGAAAATTATGAAATATGGTGTCTTCGCATGAAAGCCGTTCTTGGCTCATAAGATGTATGGGAGATTGTAGAAAAGTGGTATGAGTAACATCAAAATGAAAATACTTTACCTCAAGGATGCTTTAGCAAAATTAAAGAAGAAAGATCAACAAGCCCTCACTCTCATCCATCAATGTTTGGATGCTTCAATGTTTGAGAAGGTGGCCGATGCAACCGTGTCAAAAAAAAGCATATGAAATTTTGTAAAATTTCTTTCAAGGAGTTGACAAAGTGAAGAAGGTGCGACTCCAATAATTAAGAGGTGATTTTGAAGTTGTATGCATGAAGGAATCTGAGTCAATTTTAGATTATTGCTCAAGAGTGAAGGCTATTATGAATCAAATGAAGAGGTATGGAGATAAAATTGAAGATGTTCATGTGCTAGAGAAAATTTTTTGACCCTTGACTCCAAAGTTTGATTATATGGTTTGTGTCATTGAGGAATCCAAAGATTTAGACTCTATGATGCTTGAACAATTGGAGGGATCTTTACAAGCTCATGAAGACAAAATTAAGAGGAGGAAAGATGAACCACAAGCTCTCAAAGTGAAGGTTTCTTTAAAAGATGATAATGGAGGAACTACTTACAGAGGATGAGGATGAGGATGTAGTCAAGGATGTGGTCATGGATGTGGACAAGGAGGAAGATGTAGAGGTGATTATAACAACTTCAATGAGAGAAGCAATCAACCATTTAATGGTTGTGGAAGTGCAAGGGGAAGAGGAAGAGGAAGAGGCAACAATCTAAGGCTAAATGAGAGGAGGTATGATACATCTAATGTTGAATGTTACAATTACCATAAACTTAGGCATTATAATTGGGAATGCAATGATGTAACAAATCATGTCAGTGAGCAAATCAATATTGTCAACAAGCAAAGAGATAAAGAGCCCACTTTATTATTTACTCTTAAGGATGATGAGAGAAATGAAGAAAGCTCATGGTACTTAGATAATAGAGCAAGCAATTATATGTGTGGTGATAAACTAAAGTTTACAAATCTTGATGAAAAGGTGCAAGGCAATGTTTCTTTTGAAGATTCTTCAAAGATTCAAAGTTTTGGAAAAGGTACTATTCTAATTTCTTCTTGAAATGGAAGCCATAGACTTGTTCATGATGTCTACTATGTTCTTAAACTAAAACATAATAGTTTGAGTTTGGGGCAACTTCTTGAGAAAGGATATGAAGTTAATATGAAAAATTATTGTCTTTGGCTTAGAGACCAATATGAAAATTTTATTGCTAAAGTCCTATGTCAAAGAATATAATGTTTTTGTTGAATCTCAAGACAATTAAAGTAAAGTGTTTGAAGGTGGATGTGAGAGATAAAGCATGGCGTTGGCATATAAGATTTGAGGACTTAAATTTTGGAGCACTCAAATTTTTAGGAGATAAGTACATGGTGAATGGAATGCCTCTTATCAACCACCAACATCATTTATCTGAAGCATGTATATTTGGCAAGCATTCAAGGAGGAGTTTTCCAAAAGAAGGCATGACAAGAGCAACAGAGGCACTTCAACTTGTTCATATCGATGTTTGTGGACCAATCAAGCCATAATCATTAGGTAAAAATATATACTTTCTGTTTTTCATTGATGATTATAGTAGGAAGACTTGGGTTTATTTTCTTAAATATAAATATAAAGCATTCAAGAATTTTAAAGCTCTTGTGGAGAATGAAAGGGGCTACCCAATTAAGGCTTTGAGATCCGACCGGGGAAGTGAATTCACATCAAAAGAGTTCAGTGATTTTTATGAATCACATGGCATTCCTCACCCTTTGATAGTTCTAAGATCACCATAATAAAATAGAGTAGCTAAGAGGAAGAACAGAACTATTCTTAACATGGCTCAAAGTATGATGAAAACCAAAATCATGCCTAAAGAGTTCTGGGTAAAAGCTATTTCTTATGTAGTTTATTTGTCAAATCAGTCTCCTATGGCAAATGTCAAAGATCAAACACAACAAGAGGCATGGAGTAAAAGAAAGCCTACTGTCACTCACTTTCAAGTTTTTGGAAATATTGCATAAGCTCATGTGCCACAACTAGAAATATCCAAGCTAGATGATCAAAGTGTCAAGCATGTCTTCATTAGCTATGATCAAAATTCTAAAGCTATAAGTTATACAACCAGGTAATGGCAAGATCGTAGTGAGTCAAGATGTTGAGTTTGATGAGGAAGTAAAATGGAATTTGGAGATAAAAGAAGAAAGCACCTATGATTTTCATCCATATATTTTGAATAAGATATCACAACACTAATTCAAGATACAACTCCATCTCCTCTTACTACTCCACCTCATTCTCCTCCTTCTTCACATAATGGAGGCTCTACTGAAAGGCCACAGAAAATGAGGAGTTTGTCTGATATTTATGATAAAACTGAAGAAATCATTACTAATGATTTATTTTGTCTATTTATAGACAGTGAACCCTTAAAATTTGAAGAATTTGTGAAAGATAAAAAATGGAGGCAAGTTGTGGAGGAAGAAATCAATGCAATTAAGAAGAACGACACTTAGGAATTATCAACTCTTCCCAAGGGTCATGAAGCTATTGGTGTCAAATGGGTCTAAAAGGAAAAGAAGAATGCAAATGGAGATGTGGTGAGAAATAAAGCAAGACTTGTTGCTAAAGGTTATAAGCAATAATGACTATAAAGAAGTGTTTGCACCTGTTGCTCGTATGGAGACAATTCGTCTATTGATTTCTTTGGCAGCTTAAATGAAGTGGAAAATTTACCAACTTGATGTAAAGTCAGCTTTTCTAAATGGCTATCTTAAAGAAGAAGTTTATGTTGAGCAACCAAATGGCTTTGTAGTTAAAGGCCATGAAGATAAAGTGTTAAGATTGAAGAAAGCATTGTATGGTTTAAAACAAGCACCAACAGCATGGAATACTTGCATCAAAAAGTACTTTTAAGATAATAGGTTTGTTTGTTGCTCTCATGAATATGCTCTTTATGTGAAATTATTTAAAAACAAAGATGTTTTTCTTGTTTGTCTTTACGTGAATGATTTTATCTTTACCGGCAACAATATAAAACTATTTAAAGAGAGACATGTCATTGGAGTTTGAGATGATGAATATAGGGATTATGTCTTACTATTTGGGCTTAGAAGTGAAGCAAATGGAGGATGGAATTTGTATTTCACAAGAAAGCTATGTAAAAGAAGTATTAAAGAAGTTTAAAATGCTTGATTGCAATCCTGTGAACATTGCCATGTATGTTGGAATTAAACTGTTAAGATTCAATGAAGGACACAAGGAAGATCCTACTTTATTCAAAAGCCTTATAGAAAGCTTGAGATACAAGGCCAGACATTCTTTTTGCAGTTAGAGTGATAAGGCTATATTCAATGTATGAGTTTCAGTGTGAGTTCATTAAGTGTTTAAGTTCAATATGTGTTTATTCATTAAGTATTTAAGTTCAAAGTTAGTTTATTAATTATGGTACATGTATTTTAGAGTTCAAGAGTTAAATATGTACCTATAAATACCCCCTTGTACTTGAGTTTGAAACATGAGTTAAGAAATAAAAACATTTCTTCTGAACATTCCTCTTCTATCTAAATATTTTTCTTTCAAACCTCCCTCTCCTCTCCAATACCTCTACATGTTTTTGAATTAAATTCACCCTTGTTAGAAAGACTCTCTTACATAGTGCCAAATGTGGTTTTTGACCTTTGAAGGAACCTAAAAATTCCATAGTTTATGCCACTTTCTTTTGGTTAACCCAAATGCTTCATTGTTAATGTACCATCTCTTAAACCAATAACCACTCCTTACAAAGTACATATCTTTTGTCTCTGCTGCCCAAAAAAATAGAGTTAATCACATTCCAGGAACTCTAGGGAATGACTAGAATTAAATCTTGATAACACTAGTTAAACAGGTTATGGATTAAATCTTTATCTTAAACTCTAAAGCCTAGAACCATCAGGGAGCTGATAGCAGCATCATGCAATCCTTATAGAATTAGGGAGGTAATCTTAGGATTACTCTCATCAAGAAGCCAATTATCTCTTAACACTTTACATTTATCCATATTACCAATTCTCCATTTATGGCCCTTTATCAATAGATCTTGAGCTACATACAAACTCCTCCACATAAAACTAAGATTATTCCCTAATTCAGCTTCAAGGAAAGAACATTAAAGGAGTGTTTAGCCTTAAAAAGTTTAGAGTAAAGAGATTCAGGATTTTGAAGAAAATGCTAGCCTTACTTAGCTAGGAGGTCCAAATTAAATTCATGAAAACAACGAAACTCCAGCCCTCTTTAGTCCTTTCCATAACTCATTTTATCCCAACTGAGCCAACATATACCTATAAACTCCTTCTTACTTGATCACCACCAAAAAGCATTCAACATTCACTCTAAATTATAACACAAATTGATAGGGAGCAAAAAAATGCTCATAGCATAATTTGGCATAGCTTCAACCACTTTTTTTTTTAATAAAATCTTTTTGCTACCCTAACTCAAATATCTATTACTCCACCCCTATGTGCGCTGCCATATTTTTTTTCTTTAATCTTGCCAAACATGGCCTTCTTATTATGCCTTAGAAAAGATGGTAACCCGAAATAAGTTATGTGATTAACACCCTCAATAACATTTAAGCAACTAAACACTGCCTACTGAATATAGGAAAGGACATTTAAACTGAAAGATAAGGACGATTTATGGAAATTTGTAATCTGACCAGAAGCATCGCCTGTTAGTGATATGCACTAGGCCAATCCTGTATGACTATATTTTGACTTTATCATTTTATTAATAAAGAGGCATTTTTCGTTATCATTTTATGTTATGATAATTACTTGAATGGCCAATTCTTCATAAGGTCATCAAGTATGTGACTTGATAGTTAAACCCTTAGATTAAATATGAGTTCTATTCAAATTATCCCTAGTCATAATAATGAATTAAGGCTAGTATGGTGTTGACTGATGATTATGTTTTACTAATAATGGATATGAGATATTAAGTCAACTCATAGGTACTTGTTTGACCACCCACTATGAGAATGCTATATAGATAATTGTCATAAGTAATTCTCATCACAGTAATATTATTTTAATCCTGTGACCTTAAAATCACCATGGATTTCTACATAACTATTTTATATTTTGACACAATCTAACATTATCTCTAATAGGATGATGAAATAGATTATTATTGGATATGAAATGAGTTATATGAGGAATGTGAGTGATTGAGAAAGAATTTGTCCCACATTTAATCTAAGTAAGATATCTATGGGCCCCTTAATAAGATAAACTAAGGAAAATGCATGGCCAGGCTAAAATGAATTGATAAGGAGTTATCATTCTCGGTCTACTTGGAATAAAGAAATAATATGATTGAATTGTATAAGGATGACAAAAACTATGCCTTATATTAAATCAAGATATCATGTGGCAAAAGGACTATAATATTCACTATAAATTAGGTTATGTCGGATTATCGGTCTTCACATAACTTGGGTAGTCATAATATCTTGCCAGAGGCCACTTATGACTTATGGACCTAAATTGGGATTTTAGGCCCAGTGCCAATGTTATGAACCTATAGGGCCACACACTTAGAACATGCCCAAAACAAATATGGGTTTACCAAGCCCAATAAAATTCTGTGTTAATAAACAAATAAATTCATGAATATATATATATATATATATATATATATATAGTTTAAGGTAATGGTTATCTTAAATAAATAGGAAACTATTTCTATTGTGGTATTTGAATCAAATCAGAATTGGAAAAGGTAGTATATACCGAAAACGTTTTGGTAAGTGAAACCCTAATTGAGAAGTCTATAAATATATCATATTCTCTAGGGTTTCACATACTTTCAGTCTAAAAAGAAATTCATTTTCCACCTTAAGCAAAGAAAAACACAGAACTAAAAGTGAGACTTTTGAGAATTAGAGTGCTAGCACACACACATTCATTTTGATTAAAGGTTGTTCATGTGGATACTTGTGGAGGACGTACCTAGATTGGAGATGTCTCAACCCGAACAAGAAATCTAAAAGCTCAAGGTAAGGTGTCACCAGAGGGAACCCCCCCTCGTCCTTCCAACAATCTTGCTCGTTTTTGCATCTATGGTAAGATTTAAAAAAAAACCCTAATTCAATCAATTAATCGAATTGCATGGATCCTGGTTCGGGTTTGTGAGTAAATTTTAATTTTTCGCTGCATTTTGAATCATAAAAGCCAACATCGCCATAGGCTACCAAAATTCTCTTGATTTGATATGCTTCTCGAAAATCTGCATCTAAGAACAATAAGCCATCATTTGCAAAAAATAAGTGTGTAATCATAGGAGCTAGTCCTGAAATCTTACATATATGAATCAAGCCCTATGATTCTCTTTACTGAATAATTATAGAGAGAACTTCCATGCATAAATTGAATAGATATAGAGAGAGCAGATCTTGCCTCAAACCCCTTCGAGGAATAATAGGACCAATTTCCTTACCACCTAAGACAACATACTCCACACACATGCTAATAAGCCTAATCTACTTCAAATCAAAGCCCATTTTAGTCATGACTGCCTTCAAGAACTCCCACTCCATTCTATCATAAGCCTTCGCAATTTTAGAGCCACAATCCCTTTCTTACCATGAGTTTCTATTTTAAGAAATGCATATCTCATATGCTATCAAAATATTATCAATACTAAGTCTTCCAACAACAAATGTGCTCTGAGATTCAAAAATTAACATAGGAAGTACACATTTTAGCCTGTTGGTTAAAGCTTTGGCAACAATCTTATATATAACATTGCACAGAGCTATCTGACGTAAATCATCTATAGACTCAGGTGTTTGCTTTTTTGGAATCAGGCAAATAGTTGTTTCATTCAATTTAGAAGGCAAAAAACCATGATTCAAAAATATAAGAAACTCATCAATCATCATTTTACCTATTGATTTTATGTTAAGTTATAGTGTTTTTATAGAATTTTTTGTGTGTTTTTATATTAATTAGTGATCTGAATATGTCAAAAATATGTTTGAATGTGAAGCCTTTACATGTTATGTTGCTCTTGTAGGTGAATGGGGGAATGGAGAAAGAAGAAAGTTAAAGCCAATTTTGGGAGTTTACTGACTGTTGTGACCATGGGAAAAGCTGCGAGCACATGATAACATTGGGTAGAGTTGTTGTTGTGATCGTAAGTTTTGCAAGTTTTGCAAAATTATGATTTTAGAAGTCTCGATTGCGATCACAAACAATGCTTCAATCGCAAGTTATACAAAATGATAATTTTAAAAGTCTCTATTATAATCACAAGCAATGCTTCGATCATAAATTTTGTTAAGCCATATCTTCTACTATGATCACAGGAAGCCCAATAACAATTTTATCAAGCTTACATGTGGAGCAAGGATAAAGCGAATCTAGGGAATTTTTATAAACAATTTTAGAAGGTTATAAAAGGAGGCTTAAGACCCATTTAGGGATATTCTAGAAACATTTGGAGGAGCAAGAAAAATCTATACTAGAACAAGAAAGAGGAAGAAAAAAAGGAACCTTAATTTTGATGTTGAATGATATTATGATAGGATAAATTTGTTATTGCTCGGAGTTATGAATCTCACTTGAACTAAGTTTTTAAATTTAATTACCCATTAATGATATTGCATGTTATGTTTATTTCTCTTTATGTTTGCTATTGATTGGCCACCAATAACATGATTGTAATTAGGAATATGCATTAAGAAATGGCATTTTGAATAGATCTATAAACATGTTAGCACAACTTCGCAAGTATACGGATCGTGACAAGTAATACAGTGATAAGTAGAGTAATGTCCCACGAGGGAAGAGTACTAATTACTAAATGTAATTTGATTTTCCCTTGCTAGCAAAAATAAATCAAAATACAAAAACTAAACTAACTAATTAAATAAACTAGCAAAATTAATCAAATCTAATTAATTGTGATTAAATCAATAATGATGGACTATAGCTTGGATTTGTTTCACTAATCAATACTTGAATCATGGGGTTGTTTAATAAACTAATTCATTATTGATTACAATCAAAGGTAAATTGCTCTAAATTACCTAAAGTCTGTCTTGATATCATTTATGCATGCCAAAATCAATTATCGCATATTCTCATGGTCAATCAATTATTTAAGGTTCATTAAGTGGGCTATTTACCAATTTATGGTAAAAAATTTCACTAATTTTCAATTTGTGGTACTTTTAAAAAAAATTTCATTTTTGTGGTACTTTTTTTTAAAATTTTTGTTGGAAAAAATTCATTTTGCTGTCTGAATAGGCGAAATTGCTTGTAGACAAATTTGACCAAAGGCATTTTGCCAGTGGTACCAGCGAAATGAGAAAAAAATTAAATTTATACAGATTGCCATTGTCACTAGCGAAATGATGCTGCCAGGGGAGTAAAATTTTTTTTTATTCATTTTGCCATTGGTATAGGCGAAATGCATGCACAGAAAATCATAATCATTGACACAGATGACAAGATAAGGCCAGATGAAAATAGGGAAAATAGTGGCTACACAAAAAATCACAACCTTTGGCATTTCGCCTTCGCCAGTGGGAAAGGCAAAATGAGGCTGCTCTTCTCTTGCTCCCCGTGTGTTAGTTTTGTCCCATTAGATGTAGAAATTCTTCTGCTTTTTTTTTTTTTTGGAAATGGGGGTCACCCATTTCACCTCTCTTACTGGTGAAATGGGTGAAATTTGAGATATGTAAATCATAAGTGGAAATAGGAGAAATGGACCCAAGATTATAAGTGCATGTAATATGGAAGAGGACTAGACAGTGGTAAAGTTTAGCAAAGGTGCAATAGGTTATTCAAGACTGCAGAATAATAATAATAATAATAATAATATATTAAATTAAAATAATCATAATAATATTATAATAATATTATGATATTATTTTTAATATTATTATAATTAATTATTCATAATCATTATAATATTAAAAAAAAAAAAAAAAACAATGCCATAATGGCCCATTTCAATTTTTATTATGCATGGCCAATTTTTTTTAAATGACCACACAACACTCAATATGCACGTACACTAACACTCATACACACACTCATGCACACACACTAAAAATTAAAAAAAATGCATGAAGAATAATAATAGTAATAATAATAATAATAATAATAATAATAATAGTAATTATTATTATTATTATTAAATTAACCATAATAATGTTAAATGAAAATAATAATAATAATATATTAAATTTAAAAATAATAATAATGTTATAATCATTATAATATTAAATAAAAATTAAAAATTTTGCATGGTCAAACCAAAACAAATTTTGCATGGCCAGAAAATTAATAACATTAAGTTTGTTCTAAAAAAAAATTATTTGAAAAAATCAATATACAAAATAGCAGAAAATAAGTAAATAAAAGTAATACTTATAATTATTATTATTATTATCATCATCATCAATTATTACACAATTATTGGTGACTAACTACTATTAACAAAACATAATCATAACCAAATAATATTATAAAAGTTAACATAATTATATCATAATCATTATAGCATAATTATGTTCAAATGTCAAATCCGGGCACACAAAAAAACTTGATGCATTTTGCCATTCCCACTGGCAAAATGCATCAAATTAGTAAAAAAAATTGCATTCATTTCGCTAGTAGCAGTGGCAATATGTACATTTCGCCAGCGCTACTAGCGATTTGCCTGCACACAATTCCTCTCCCTTCCACCTCAATTAAAAATACCATAAAATGGAAAAATATTTCAAAAAGTACCATAAAAAATGAAATTACTTAAAAAAGTACCATAACTTGGGAATTTTGAAATTTTTTTACCATAAATAGGCAAATTTCCCTCATTAAGTTCTTTATCAATTTGTTTTTTTCCTGAAAGATTCGTCTCATGATCAAGGTTCCTAAGTTTTGTAAGTTCATAAGCTAGACAATAATTTCTTAAAATTAAATAAAACTATGCTAGACAACTAAAACCCGGATAAAATACTAATTATAAACTAAAAACTAAATAAATCCTAGCTAAACACTAATAAATTCCATGAAATTTAAATAGAAAAATAATGCAAAAATAACACTAACAAAACACAAAGTTTGATTGATTCATGATTAGAGATAACTTGAGTTAATTACATCTCATGGGTTTCGCTTGATAGTTTGTAATTGGATATCAAAGTATCTTTGGAGTGTGATGATAACCAATTCTTGAGTGTCTTAGTTGATGATTGGAAATTTAGCTAATCAATACTTGAGAAAGATTGGTTAATGCTCTAAGAGGTCTCGAGTATACAATTATTTATTTGGTATATTGAATGTCAATTGCTTGGTGATTTTGTAGAGGATTAATTGCTAGCAAGTCTTCAATTATTAGTTATTGTTTTCTTTAAGCACTAGCATTTCTTCTTTTTATTGCTAGTTGATAGCTTAGACTTAATTTTCTTGCAATCACATCCAGTTTAATTACATCCTTAAACAAGCTAAGATAGAAATAATATATGGATAAACTTTTTAATCTTTGTGGGAACGATACTTGACTTACACTTTATTACTTGTTGGTCTTGCGGGCATTGCTAATTTAGCACCAAACAAGTTTTTGGCACAAGTTTCCATTCCTTTTAAGGGGCTGCAACTTCTTGTTCTTATTGTGTCTTTGTTTTGTGACACTTTTGCTTAGTTTTGGAGAGGGGTTTTTCCGTCACTTGAGTTTTCATAACTAAAGTGGTTCTCCCCCTCTATGATTAATAAAATAAATTAAAATTTTTGCTATTAAAAAAAAAGAATGTAGTTTCTTTCCATCTATTTTTCCTTCATATGAAGCCAACCTCATGGACTAGTCAAATTAATTTCTTGATGAAGTAGGAAAGTTTTGATCCAATAATATCAAGTTTCATATATGCAAAAAATATTTGGCCAAACTCCATGCCACAAAGGGAATGATTATCATTCACGTCCAAATATTGTTCCAAAATTTATGCAATGGGCGGTAACTTTTTACGGTTAAGCAAAATACTAAAATTAGTGATGATTCTCAACAAACTATGTTTGTGTCCTTGCACCTGATCATTTTCCAAGTCAATTACTCAAGTGAAGAAGGTTAACAAAAAATCTCTATCTTCAATCACTCTTTTTTTTCCACATAGACACACACTGTCGCAATCAAGTAAAGTGATAACAAAATTTCGCAAAGGAATTTTTCTTCAGGTTGGAACATAAAATTGATTAGACCATTTATGAATAGAAGAAATGTCATAAATAAAGTTCCATTGCTTTCTACACTAATATTATTGTATTAATAATTTTGCAAAGGTACATTTTCACCCTTGATGTTTATATTGAGGTGTAAATATGCCCCTTATGTTTTTTTGGACCATTTAAGCACAAAATAAAGTTTTTACTGTGATTTTAACCCCCTAGATAACTTTTCAAACAAACGAAATTAACACCATTTGTATAGTGCTTGTGTGGATGTCAAATGGCTATATACTACTCCATTAGTCTACCCTTTCTTCTTATGCAGCATCAACGAAAGTTGAAGACAAAAGAATAGTTTCAAGAGCCAAAGATTACTCTTTTAACAACAGTGACAAGGCAACCAAAAAAATACCTTTCGGTCAAATTCGGAAGGAAAGAAACTAAATATCATATGCAGGTTAACAAACAGAAGCTCAGTGAGGATGGCAGTGGTTGCCTTCACAGAAGATAATTTTCAATGGCTATCAAGTGCCATTTAACAAGCAAATTGTCATAATCATTATCATCATCATCATTATCATCACATGGGTCTTCTTCATCTAGCTAAAAAAATGTAGCAAATGGCTTTTATGGGCTACCATTTCTAAAAATAAGCAATAGTGTAAATTTAGAAATTAAGAAAACAATTAAAGGAGCAATAGCACATTGCAAGTAATCTTAGCCGCTTTTCTGCACAAGGACTATAACTGAAATTGGGTTACTCTCTTTTAGCTTCCAACTCGCTATTTGAACTCCATCTTCAAACTATGTTGCATTTCTTAATCAAACAACAAGAACAAGAAAGTAGTTTTCTTGATTTTCTTGTTTCTTGATAATTTTTAAATTGAGACAACAGTAAGTTCAAGAATCATGGTTAAAGAAAGAATTTTTTTGTTTTTTATTATTTTTCTACTTGTAGCTCAAATTTTGAATCCAAATGAATAGAGAAGCATATATATAGTAGAAGCTTAATTAATAATCATGTATAATTATTAGATTAGGAATCCAAATTCATAAAAGTGTAATAACTATGGTGGGTTTTCAAGGAAAAAAAAAGGGTAAAAAAGGAAAAAAAAAAGAAAAAAGAAAAATGTGAGAACGGTAAAAGAACAAGAATAAGAGTTTGCTTGCAAGTAGAGCGAAATAGAGCTCTTAAAGCTTTAAAAAAAAAAAAGAATTTTCTGAAAGTATAAAAATGTAATGGCTTGTTTAGTTTTGGAAAATAAAACATGTTTTCTAGAAAAAATTTTCAAAAAAACTAGAAAATATAATTTATTGTTTAGTTGTGATATTTTCTATTTTTGGAAAACTGGAAAACTATTTTCTGAATTTTCAAAATTATAAAAGGCTTTATAAAACTAATAAAAAGATGTTTTCCAAATTTTTTAATTAATATTTTGACATTACTACAACCTCCTCAACCACCATAACCTCTGCTACCATTATCAATCCTACCTCTACCATGATCATAACATTTGCCATCACCACCAAAACCTTCATTATCTCTACCATCATAGCTTTTGCTACCACCACCACCACCACCACCACAACCTCCACCACATCCACCACCACAACCACAATCTGGTTGTAACACCACTATCACCACCACCACCACCACCACAATCTCCGTTACCACCACCACTACCATAACTTCCACAACCACCACCACCACAACCTCCACTACCTTCACCACCACAACCACCAAAACCTCCACTATCTCCACCACCACCATAACCTTTGCCACCTCCACCACCACTACCATAACCTCCTGATACAATGGCTACACCACAATTGCCGCCACCACCAGCACTGCAATGTCCTGATGTAGTGGTTACAACACCACCACCACAACCTCCTGATGTAGTGGTTACAACACCACCACAACCTCTGTTACCAACACCAGCACGACTATAACTTACACTACCTCCACTGCAATCTCCGCTACCTCCACTATCACCACAACAGTCTTATCATCACTTTAAATTGAAATTAACTAAATGTGCATAATTTAAAATTTTTTTATAAAATAAATAAATTTAATATTAAATAATATAATATGAATGAAAATTATTATTATTATTATTATATTAAATAGAAAGTTATTATAATAAATTTCATCATAAAAAAAAATTTATGAGAATATGAAAAATTGCAAATGAAAAGTAACAAATAAATTTATTGTCTTTTTTTTTCTATCTTCTATTTTGAAAAATGAAAAATTGAAAAACAAAGAAAAGGAAAAGAAATCTGAAAAAAGAAAACAAAAAATGTTTTCTAAAACTAAACTGTTTTAAGCATTTAATTTTATTAAGGAGAAGAAAAAAATTATAAATTTTTGAGACATATAAAAAAATTAAAGAAAATAATAAAGAAAAAAAGCTTTTGGAAAGCAAGAAAATGAATTGAGAAAAAGTGACGAAAACAAAGAAAAAGAATTGGAGAGCCATGGAGTATTTGCACTAAGAACAAAGAAAATGGTTATGGTAGTGGGCGCTGTTGGATGAATGGTAAAGGTTAAGGTAGTGGTAGGGACATAAGTTTTTGTTTTTTTATGTTGGAATCAAAAGATATATTGTTTTATGGGGTTCTGGATGAGAGTGAGGCCACATGGTAATGTTTATATTTAAGAATTTTACTTTATTTTGGGTTATTGCATAACTATACCATGAACTTTAATTATTTTCATTAATCTATTATATTTTTAAAATTATGGCAAATTGGTATATGAATTTTTTGATTAGTTGCAAATCTATACATGATCAAAATATCATGTAATCATGCTGAAATGACATACTAACATGACATGACATTAGCTAATAAATGTACACATGTATGTCATGTTAGCATGTCATGTCAGTATGAATACATAGTATTTTGACTGTAGATAGATTTATAATAAATTGAAAAATTCATATACTAATTCACTCGATTTTAAAAATATAATAAATTGATGAAAATGATTTAAATTTATTGTAAAGTTATGCAATAACCCTTTTATTTTATATTGTAGCATCCATTACTTCTTTGTATGGTTGCCACATTAGTTTGACACACACAGTTGTTAATTTTTAAATCATTTGTCATTAACTGAGGGGCTAAAATCACAGCAAAAATTTGATTTTATACTTAAGTAGTCCAAAAGAAATAAGGGACATATGTGTTCCTTGGTGTAAACATTAGGGGCGGAAATGCACCTTTGCCGTTAATAATTTATTGGGATTTAGTGTCATGAGTTAGTAGTCTTAATATGTGATTATAGAATTTAAGAAATAATCTTTTTTCCTCTTTTAGATGAGGAGATAAAATTAATTAAGTTATTTTAAAATTTTATCATTTCCTTTAAAAAGAGTTTTATTATTTTTTCTAAAAAAATTGAAGATGTATATTGAGTTTGTGGAAAGGTGTTAACCTTCTTCATCCAATACATTTAAAAAAAAAAAAAAATTGAAGCCCTTACATTTTTTTTCGTTTATATATGTCTAGCAAGATTTATGACAGTTTTATACACAAACAACTAGATCAAAAGGGGTCACATGTATCCAAGAACAAAAAAAGCAAAGTGCTTATACCCAATTACCCACCCACCAATTTTCTAATTATTCAAGAACAAGAAACAAAATCACCACCGCCACCACCCCAGCTGCTCATCATCATCATCATCAAACTTTAAACAATGATGTTGTTGTTGTTGTTGTTCTTCTTGTTGATGATGTTGACGATGATGGAGAAGGTGAACCCACATCCTCCTCCTCTTCTTATTCGTTGCACAATTCCAAATGAGAAGCTATTGCTACTGCACACCTTCCTAAATGCTATTGATGGTGGTGTTGTTGAAAAGATGAGGAAGAAGATGGCGAAGACTGGCAAGAATTCCCAGCTACTACTACTACAGCTAAAGGCAAACACCCTTCACTCCATGACCTTCTAATAGGGTACGATACATTTTTACACTTAGAGCCGTGGGGACAATTATCCTTCGATTTATTATGAAGCGCGCATCTGCAATTGCAATGATATGGCCGCCGTTCAATACCCATACATTTAATAAATGAGAGATTCTTACCTACACCCATCTAAATACACTAAACCGTTGGATGTTTGACACATATGCTTTACACTTGACCAATAAAAACGAAACACATATTTTGATTGACCTATTGATGCGAAAAATTCAAACGTTTACAACATTTTGCAATTTTATCCTAATTTTTTAATTTTGACAAAAATGTTCTGACTTAGTGTTTAAAAAAAATGTTCTGATTTGACAAATATTTGACAATTTGAGCATAAATAGCTTTTTGGTAAAAAATGAGGATGTGGCATCTTATAAAATGTCAAATTTACCCTTTTTAATTTTCTAAATCTATAATGGTCTATTGGTATACAAAAATCCAAACGTTTCAAAATTTTGACAAATTTATCCTAATTTTAAAATTTTTATAAAATATTTTAATTTATCCAATTTATTAATATAAATAATTATTTATTTAAAATTAAATAAAAAATACATATATAATAAGAAAAAAATATATTTACTTTTGAAAAATTGTTAAATTCATAAATGAATTTCATTTTAATAATTTTAAAAAATAAAGATCTTTTTAATATAAATAATTATTACTCTAAGCAATTCAAAAATTTTAATTATTTATAATTATTTATTTGAAAGAATTTAAATATCTAACTTTTTTTGTTGAAAGAAAAAATATTTAACGTTAGTAAAATAGCTGCGATTATAAACTGGGAACCGCCAATAAGCATTACCAAGATATGAAGTTTCTTAGGTTTTGGCGGGTTATTATAGAAGGTTTGTGCAAGATTTTTCCATTATCGCATTACCTTTGACGAAGTTGCTAAGGAAAAATATGAAATTTGTTTGGACACCTGAATGCCAATAGAGTTTTGAGATCTTGAAGGAGAAAATCATTGTGGCAATTTTATCATTACCAGTGGAAGGAGGAAAGTATGTGGTGTATAGTGATGCTTCTAGGCAAAGGCTGGATTGTATCCTGATGTAAGGTAGAAAGGTGATAGCTTATGCATCAAGACAACTGAGACCCCATGAACAAAACTATCCCATACGTTAATACACATGAAATTTTTATATCGATATTATAAAAGCATGTGTTTGACTTGGCTTAGTTTGCACAATTTTAAAAGCAAGTATTGATTTAATGGTTTAAGTGACTGATATTTTCATTTAAATGATGTATTGAGGTTTGCAAAGGCATGTGTTTTAATTGATTAAGCTTTGAATATGTATGAAAGTAGAATTGGATTTGATGTTTTAAATGAACTATAATTTGGTTATGAATACTCTAGTATTTTGGATTTAAGGTATTTATTATGTTTAATTAAGATAAATTATTTTATGCTTGTAATATCTATTCACTTAGTATTTTTGTACTCATTTTACTATGTTTTTTTTAATATTTTCATATTGCAAGGCTTGATAGTGGACCCAATACCGGTGTTGTATAGATAGATTATTAAAGTCGGCCTAACAACCTTGCTCTGGTATTGCTCTCATTTTTGTGGCCATAATATTGTATATTTTAAGTTTAAATACTTTGTGGACATGTTATTATAAATTGAATACTAAACTATTGTTAAATTAATTTTTACTACTATTTCAAAGTGAATTCGAGTTATATCTATATAAATACTTATACTTCAGCAAAATAATAAGTATTAAGTTTATTTAATTTTATTAAAGATGATTTGAATAATGTAGAAGAGTAAGCTTTAGTGTCCATCTCGGGTTATGTGACATGGGATGAGATACTAATCATCCACCTCGGGCTATGTAAGACGGGGTGTGACACTAACCCTCACTTAAGAACACTCTTGAGATAGAAGAAGTTTCAAGAATTAAAGATGAAGAATTTGGGTGGTTGAAGAATTAATTTCAAGATTGAATGCTCAAAGATTGTTCTAAATTTGTTTGCTCAACTTCATTTACTCTCCCCAGCTGATTTATGAGTAGTATTTATATCCTCATAGAGAAAAAGAGTTGTTGAAGGTGCATTTAATGCACATAGAGCCGTTTAAACCACCCAGAAAAAGCAGCTCTGCATGTTCGTCATGATCATGATTATCGAAGTGCCAAGAAGAAATTTAAATCTGCGCTCTTTCATGATCATAACAGTGGTGGTGACGGTGGTCATGACAACTATTTGAAATTTTTAGAATTGCTTATCATGATCATGGAAAATTCATATTGATCATAATTATGGTCGTCATGATCATAATACTGGTGGTGACGCTGGTCATGACAAGCTTCATGAATTTTTAGAAATTTGCAATTTGAATCTTTATAATTTTTTTTGAATTTTTTTTAATGATTAGAACTTGCCTGTGATCACTCATAATGAAGATTCCCATCGAGTTTGACTAAATTTGACTTCAAATCTCGATAAAAATTTGATCTTCCATTTTACCACTATATCATGATCATGATGAGTCCATCATTACTCATGACAAGGCTGCAGAGTTAATAAAGTCAAAGTGCTGACTTTTCAAGGCTTGACTTGTGCTGTTATAATCATAATGCTTTTGTTACTGCTTGTACCATATCTGATTATTCCAAATTTAATTTACTTGAATATAGACACTTAAGTACACGGATTAAATGTAATTTTACTTAATTATTTGTAACCATAAGAAAATGACTATTTTAACCCTCAAGGTCAATAGTTTGCTTCAAGCGGAAGAGGTTTTTTGGAAACAACGCTCTAAGAATTTTTGGTTTTTGGGTGGTGATAGGGACAGTAAATTTTTTCATGCTACAACTTCTAACCGTAAGAGGAGAAATCAAGTTTTTAAGTTACAAAATGCTACTGGTGTGTGGGTTGAGGAGGAGGCCGAGTCAGGTGGTGTAGCGTTAGAGTATTTTAAAGATATATTTACAGATGATGGCGGGAGTGGGGTTCTTGATGTGAACTTCTTGAATCCTAAAGTTACTCAAGATAATAATAAGAATTTACTAGCTCCTTTTTCTTTGGATGAATTCAGGAAAGCAGTTTTTCAAATGCTCTGAATAAATCACCGGGTCCTAATGGCTTGAACCAGACTTTCTTTCAGTAGTTTTGGTCCACTATTGGTATAAATATTTTTACTGCTCGTTGTTCTTGGCTTAATAATTATGCTTTTCCTAACTAGTTGAATTTTACTATTATTGTTTTTATCCCGAGGTTGCTTTCCCCACTAGTATGAAGGATATGAAACCTATTTAACCATGCAATATCCTATATAAATTTATTGCAAAGGTTTTGGCTAATTGGTTGATGGCTATTTTACCCTTTTTTATTTCTGTAGAGCAGTCAACTATTGTACTAGGAAGGGCAATCAATGATAACGTTATTGCTGCTTTTGAGGTTATTCATTACATAAAGCGAAAAACAAGAGGTAAAATAAGTGAGGTAGCTTTGAAGATAGATATAAGTAAAACTTATGATCGAATTCGGTGGGGTTATTTGCGAGCTGTCATACTTAGGATGGGTTTAATTGAAGATTAATATTAGACTCTGCTCGTTTTGCCCTTGGTGCTGGGCAAGGTCTAATTGGCTGGTGGATGGTCAAAAGTAGTTTAGAGGTAAGAAGCACACAGCTTCTCTCCTCCCTTCCAAAATTTGTTATTATTTAGGTACAGCCAAAGAAAAAAGTTTTCAACAAAGAGAAAACAAATTTGTTATTTTTTTTTTCATATAATTTCAGCTAAGATTTATGATTTTATTGAATTTTATTTTAAGAAACAAAACTTATTAACTTAGTTTGATTTAAAAATAGTAGACAGATGGAATTCTTCTATCTCTCCCTTCCAGAATTTGTAGAAGCATGCAATTCATGCATGGATGAGGTTTACAACTAGTTTTTCTTTTTTTCCCCCTTAGGAGCCAACATCTGAATATGTTTCAGCCAAGAGTGAGTCCTTACCGTCTTACAGCCCACCTTACTTCAGCATTAGCTATCTACATTGGCCTATTCTGGAATGCTCTTTCTGTTGTAATGTCTGAACCACCAGCAAAATCACTTGCATGGGTTTGTGGGGCGGCAATAGTAAACAGACTTGCTCTTCCTGTAAGCCTCATTGTAGGCATTACTGCTGTCTTTGGGGCATTTGTTGCTGGAAATGATGTTGTATGTAGCTATTTCACTTCTTGTCAGTGTTCTTTTTTGATGTGGTCCAGGAGCAAGCTTTGGAGTTCTTAGAGAAATTGGACAAAGTTCGGTAGTGGCAGTTTCGTAAATAAAGTAAAGTTTTGAGTGTCGGATTTCAGTGTTTTCAGTGGCTAATTTGGGTGGAAACAGGCCACTGATTCAAAGTCACTAGCTTTGCTTATGATACCCTATGGATTTTGGCCAAATTCGCACGTTTGGGCCTTCTAAATGTTGTTTTTCTATTTTAGTAATTTTACCTATTTTTATTAGGAGTTTATTTAGGGTTTAGTTTTGGTATATAAGCTTATTTACGCCTTGTTTTAGGGA
>CATIWM010403318.1:0-17601 GCA_949671775.1 Mallotus repandus
ATCTCCTTCATACTTCTTGTTGAAGTCTCTTGTTCTTGATGAATTTTTCTTTCTCAAGAACTTTTTGAAACTTCTAGTGAGCATGGCAACTTCATCATCTTCATCACTAGAACCTTCATTATTTTCTTCTTCACTTTCTTCTTATGAATCCTTTAGTGCTATGCACTTTTTCTTTTCTCCTTTCTCCTCTTGCTCTTTACCTCTTTGCTTTATTGTAAGCTCATGGGTAAGAAGCTTTTCAATAAGCACATTGGTTAAAAGAGTGGCAAGATCTTGAGATTCCTCAATGGAAGTAACTTAAGATTCCCAATCCTTCTTAGGTATGATTCTTAGAATCTTGTTGTTTACTTCCTTCTTGGTGAAATGTTTACCAAGTTTCTTGAGGGTGGTGACAAGAGCATTGAGGTAGTTTTTCATTTCGATGATTGATTCTTGAGGCTTCATTTTGAAGAGTTCATACTCATACATGTGGAGTTGAACCTTCTTACTTCTTACTTGAACATTTCCTTCATAATGATTTTCCAAGATGTCCCACATTTCCTTGGCCGAAGTGCAATGTTGAAGCTTGCCTCCTTCTTCTCTTGACATGGAGGAGACTAGAGTGATCATAGCCTTTATAGTTTTATGATTTTCTTCTTGTTGAATGGCATTCCAATCATCTTTTGAAACTTCAGTAATCACACCATTAATTGTAGCTTTGGGTGGTTCCCAACCTTTTCGGACAATGTCCCAAAGTTTGATAGAATCACAATCTAAATAAAGCTCCATTTTGAACTTCCAATGAGGATAATCACTTCCATTAAAGAATGGTTTAAGAGAAAAGATGTTTTCACTCCCCATGATGTTGTATTCTAGCAATAAAGTACCTAGAATTCAAGCTCTGATACCAAATGAAAATGCCCTAGAGGGGGGGTGAATAGAGCTATCGAACAAAAATCAAAACTTAAAAACAAATAAACAAAAATGAAAGAATGTTGAGAAGGAAGAATGAAGAACACAATAATTTAAGGAGTTCAGATTCAACAACAATCCTAAGTCTCCACCTAACTTATCCCTAAGTTAGGATTTTCAATCACCCATAATCTTATTCACAAGATTGAGTATACACAAAAGTTTAAGGCTCACTCTTACAACTTTACAAACAAGAATTTCAAGGCTCACTCTAAAACCAATTCCCAAGTGTTTTAATTGCTAAATACTTAAACCAATTCCTTTAGAATAAAATATCACTTCCCTTTTCTTAATCCCCAGAAAATAGAAGAATAAGAATTTTTATTCTAATCACTCACCAAACTCTCACAAGAGTTTATCAAATACAAGAATGAATTAAAGAGAATTTTGAGCTTAACTGAATGCTTTGAAGTATATAATAAATAAATAAGTTTCATAACCTCTAAATGATCTTCAAAGGTTGTATTTATAGTTGAGCAATTCAATTATAGCTGTTAGAAATAATAATTTTGTTTCCAATAATTTCAAATTTCATTTGAATAAAATTTGGACTTTTAGGCTGTATTTTCTCTAGTCCTAGTCGTGATCACATTGATCCCGATCAGGATATTCAAAAATATATCCGTTATAGTCATTATATTTGAAGCCTAAGCTGGTCCCGATCATGACCACATTAATTCCGGTCGTGACCACACTGATCCTGGTCGTGACATTGGCTCGGGATATGTACTGGAAGATTTCTTCAATTTGGTGTAATTTTGGTCCCGGTCAGAATCATAACTTTTAGTCATTGAAGATGATCTAATCAGCCTAAGCTTTCTTCATGACAGTTGTAGGTATTTGTCTTAGATTTCCATATCACTTTTAATCACCTCATTTGAACCTTTGTAGCTTAAGATATTGTTGAAATACTAAGAGCTACTCAATTCAAAATGAAAACTACATATGCTGATTTTAATTGAAGATTTTCAGACTCAAATGAATTCGGATTTTGACAAGTAAGATCAATTCAGAAAACTTAAGATGTCTACTTCAAATGTTAAGAAGCTCATTTTCTCATTATAATGCTCTAAGGATGTCAAAAATCTTCTTGAATCTCAGAGGTCGAATTCTTTGATAATTCTTCAGTTTGAGTATCCAATTGAGTCCTAACTTATACACACTTAAACAAACAAAGTTAAATACTCAAAATTAAGTTTGTTAAGATCAAAATCAAGATTGATCATTGCTAAGGTCAACAAAAACCTTAACAACATCTCTCCCATATTGAACAAGTTCCTCGATTGTTAGTTTTGATTTCTTTTTCAAACTCTCATCACCAACAACAGACTCATCTAATGGTCCTTTCCCATTAGAAGTCAACTTCTTCTTAGACCCGGAATCAAAATCACTTTTTTTTTTCTCCTATCACTGGCAATACTCTTCATCCTCATCGCGACTTCATTCTCAAATGTCATAGATTTTTTTGATTTTTCAACCTTTTTATTAGGAGATTTCAAAAAACGTGTGTCTACCACTTATAAAACCGTTAACAACTGCAATAATGGAAATTTTTTTTAAAAGAAAAAAAGTTGGGTAGTCAATATTTTAAAGAATAAATTTTAAATAACAAAAAAAAATTGTCAATAAGCAAATGAGTAGGTTAAATTTCAGTAATATAACGTCAAAATTAAATTTTGAAAAGAAAAAATATGATCATTTTAAAATTAAAGATATGTAAAAGTAAGAAACGGAGAAGATGAAGAAGTGCGAGAAGGGATAGCATTAAAAAAAATAAAAAGGGGTATGCATGAAAAAAAAAACACGCATATAATACTTGATAAAGTATAAATTTTTTACTGAAAACTGAAGTACAAAACTTGTGTGTTTTTGTAAATTTTTCTTGATATTTTTTGGGCCTTTTAAAGTGGCCCAACCTTATAACAGCCACAACTTTCTGCTATATCATAACGATTTGCTAAAAAACAGTTAGGGTTTAAGGTTCTGTAAATCTCTGCTCAACAGCGACACCGCAGTTTCTTTTGTCAGTTACGATCAATGGCTTCTAGGGTTTCACTAAAGAGCAAAGGCAAAAGCAGCGGCGGCAAAGGATCAAGAGGTACGGAAGAGAAATCAACAGTACAGTGCTTCAAAGAGTGGAGCACATGGACATTGAAAAAGGCTAAAGTGATCACTCATTATGGATTCATCCCTCTTGTTATCATCATCGGCATGAATTCTGAACCTAAGCCTGCTCTTTACCAGCTTCTAACTCCTGTCTGATTGATGAATCGAATCGAACCCAGGTCATGATTTGGGTTTTTCTCTTATGGGTCGATGCCTATCTGTCGAATCTACACCGATTGACTTAGGGTATTTTTGGTTTGATTTTGAGGTTTTGAGATTTATGGGTTTTATGTAGGTTTTTATGGATGATTGATGAATCAATCAGTATAATATGTGAAAATTTTATATCTTTTTGTGGTTCTGAATATTTTGTTTAATAATGCAAAGTATTTGCGTAGACAGTCATGGTTGCGTTTATTGGTTGGTTGTGGTTAGATTTTGGGGTTTATTTATGTTTAAACTTTGATTAAGATTTGTGCCATGTTTGGTTTTTTCCCTAACAATTTGATGAATTGTGAAATGGTTGATTGCTGGATGTGTGTTTTAGCTACTATTTATTGGTTGTGTTTGTTGAATTGGCATTTTGAGATCAGTTATTTTTCTTCATTTTGGGTTCATAGATCATATCATTTTGTTTTCTATTGTTTGATTGTGATTGATTATTCCTAGAGTACTTCTTTTTTGAACCTACGTATGCTGTTATGGATGAGGAAGGAAAGTGAAAAGAATTGGCTCTCTTGTCTATTAGCTGTAGGTGTAATATTTTTTTTTTCTGGTTAGCCTCAATTATGTTCTTTATACATTCGAAACTTGATTGTTTAAACAAGAAACTAATCTAGCTAAGTCTCTAGTTGGTATAGGCTATGTGAATTTTTCAACTTCATTTAGCTCAGTTTTTACTTTTAGGGCTACATTTTTGAAGTGTTCTGAATCTACTCAACCTGTATGTAGCCACCATAGGCCTCCTATTCTTTTTCTTCACCAATATTGTACAAATTGTTCTCGTCTTTTTCAGCAGCTTTGTCCCATAATTCCATTGCAGTCTGCTAATCTGCTTGATGAGTTAACTTCTTTTATCAACTTTTACTAAGTCTTGCATATTGTGTGTGTCCAAGCTGTTTTAATTTTGCCTTAAACAACACATCATATGAATATATATATTTATATTCAACCCACACATTTCTACCTCAGCTTGATCATATTTATATGATTATGCACTCTGAAATTGATGTCGGTGTTATTCGCATAGGCCAGCGGGATTTTCATTTGATTCTTTATTTTAAGGTGAAATTGGAAGGACCACTTGGACACACCAAACAGTGTCTTTCTGATATCCTTCTTATACTTTGGTTGCAGATTATCAATGGCATTATGGGGTAGAACATTGCAATTTCTTTTTTCATGTTTCCTTCATTGTTGCATAGTGCCTGTATCATTTCGTTAATGCCCTCTTACTTGTTACTCTTAATTATTAAATAAAGAACAATACTCATGAGCCTCTACTGTTAATGAACCTCTGGTTCTTCTTGAGTGATTAGTTTCTGATGTGTCACCAGTCGGTTCTTATTGAATGATCAGTGACCATCATGCCACCATTTCATAGGTTAGATTACTGCTTCAGACGGGAGCTTCACTAGCCATATAGTATAGAGGTGGATGCTACATAAGTTCTCCATCCAATCTGTGCTCAATGGTTGCGTGCATCTGCTTGAATGTTTTCTCTTGGTCTTGCGTTCTGATAAGTCGTTATGAGGAGCCATGGTGCTTCTCAGCTTTTGACATCAAAGTTCTCCAAGATACTAGAGGCTCAAGCACATACCCTCAAGTGTCCAGCACTAGATTTATACGTTTCTCTGGAAACTCCCTCCCATTTGCCTGCCTGTAACTTGTTAAGGTACCCTTCATGGTGTAGAGTGAATTTCCGTAGTGAACTGCAAAATTGGTTCTATTATGCGTCTGTCTCGGGATAATTTTCAGGACATGAACACCTGGATAGCAGATATCATCTGTGTAGATGCCTGATGCTTTTTGTGTGTGCGTGTGTGTGGCTGCATCAAGGCTTCATGTGGTTTTTTAATCTGTAACCCTGATTGTGGTTGAACATCCGCAAATGAAGTCCTTGTAACAGCTAGTTTTGTCCTGGTTTTAGTTTTTCGATTTCACCAGTTTTGGTTTCAAGGAGTGATGTAAATGAGCCGAGCTGCGCACAAACAGTTAGGTTTTCAAATTGATAAAAGTTCATTCGATTTCATACATTAATTTTAGAATATTTATTATTATAGTAAAATTATAATTTTTACTAAATATATTATAATTTATTTTTAAATTTTAATGTATAATTTTAATTTATAGTTTGTATTTTTAAAATTTGTTTAAATTCGTTTAAACTCGTGAACAGTTTGTGAATATTAAATGATATAACGAGCCCGGTTCAAATAAACTCACCTCAACTTAGCTATGCACCAAATTTGTGTATGTATATTAATTTAATCTTCAACCCATAGCATTAATTTTCACACTAAAAGAAATATTCTCTATATATTATTTTATATTTTTTATTATTTATTACTTTATTACTTTTTATTATCTTTACAATTTACACCTATACTTTTTATTTTTTACATATCTAATTTAAATATTATTAATTTTTATTTATGAATATTATATTTATTTTAATCAAAATTTAATTTAATAATGAATTATCTTAATTCAATTTTTATATAAGTGCAACTAAAATTTAATTAAAATATATAGGATGTAATATTTGCTAATGTTTATAATATTTTTTCAATATTATTTTATATTCATATAAATATAATATATTTAATTAACATAAATAATTATATAAATTTTAAAAATATAAATAACAATACATTCAACTAATTTTGTATTTTGTTAATTAAAAAGTAAACGAAATAAATATAATGATAAAGAAAATAAAATAATGTTAGATAAAATTAGTCAATAATATTAGAAATGTTGAAGTATAAGACTATTATATAATTATTAAAAAATAGTAGATGGTGTGACGGTAAATTTACTCTTCACCAAACCCATTTTATTTGTCCCATTTAGTGTCCGATTGGAGTAAATTCATGCCAAATCCAACAACAAAACAGCAAAATTATTGTGTGGTCGGAGATGTCCGTAATTTCAAGTTTAACAGTTGAAGAAGATGCCATTTTCTTCTAGACCTTCAGCTAATGCAATTATTTCAAAAAATTCCGTCAACGTTTTTGGAGAAAAGTATATATATCAGGGTGAATGATTTATTTGTAAGACTTTGTATCCTGTAATTTTAACTTTTCATTATTATAAAATTTGTAGTTTGCAACTATTTTTTTAAACATTCAAAAATTTTAAATTTTATACCATTTGATGGAGAAAAAAGACAAATCAATTAAGTTTTTGATAATAATAATAATAATAATCTACTAAAGAAAAATTTAAGATATTTCTATTATATTTTTATTATATAAATGGATTTTGATCATTATGGATAATGACCTTATTACTAAGAATTTATTTAGTTTATATTTTCATAAAATTTTGTGAAATTTATTTACAAATCTAAGTACGTTTATTTTAAATGAAAATTTTGTAAAATTTATCTCGAATTTTAATTTTTTTAATTTTATAAAATTATTTAAATTTAAATTAATTTTTATTAACGAAATATATTTGGTTTAAATGAATTTAAAATTCATTTGAAAATGAGCTCTATTAGAAATTCATTTCGATGGTGCAATTGAACTACATAAGGGATAAATTAACTTCATATTTATAAAAAAATTATTAAAATTAAAGTTAAAATTTGTTATTGTTGAAAAAATTATGGTGTGGATCGAAATTTATCATTTAAATTATTAAATTATAAAAAAAATTATAAATTTTAATAATAAAAACACTTAAATCACATAGTTATATTTTTTTTTTTTCGAGATTTTTGTTTTTATAGCTGGGACATCAATGTCTTGTCTTACTCTTGTCAAATATTAGTTATTGGAAATTTTTTGATGTTTTGTGATTTTTTGTGAATTGAATTCTTCGTTTCTTTTTAATTATCGTTTTAAATTAAATTTTTTATTTTAATTTATTTGATGTTTATAATTACCAATGTATTTTAACTTTTTTTTTCATATCATAACCTTATTTATACATATACTACTTTTGAAAATATACAAAACCAATAATTGGTTAAGATAATTATTATAAGGGTAGTATAACATTTTATATATATATTAATTACATTTCTTAATCTGTGTGCATAATCTTTAAACGACAATTAAAAAGGAATAAATTGAGTAGAATTCAGTGAATTTTAAAAGATAGTAAAATAATAAAAAGTAATTAGTTGTTGTATGTAGACGCATTAAATTAATTATTAAAAGAGTTTTGGTATCTTTATAGTTTTATCTGGATTCTGAGTACCAATAGTTCATATAAAAAGGAAAGAATAAAAGAAAAACTCACAAATGAATGAAATTATAATTTACTTTTTTTTTAATTTCACAGTAAAATAAATAAATTAGTAAATAAATAGTAATCTAAAAATGTTTTTATTATAGATAATTTTAATACATAAAAAATATTATAATGTTATTTTTATATAAAATATAATTATAAAAATATTTTAATTGATAAATGAAATTAATTTTCATTTACATTCCATAGTAAATCAAATTAAACATTTTTTTTATTTTTTATTGTATTTCTTATTCTCTCCCAATTCCGATTTTGAAGCACCAATTAAACAAGCCCCAAACAAGCTCTAAGTTGTTATAATTAGGAGCCATGCTCCTTATCAGCTTTTGACAACAAAGTTCTCCGAGGGACTAAAGGCTTGAACAGTTATCCTCAAGTGTTCAACAATAGATATATAATTATACATGTTTTCCTATATCTATATTTGCCTTAAGATGCCACCCATGAGGGTTCGAATCCCACGGACTCCCCCCTCTCCTAACTTTGGTCAAAAAAAATTTATGCCAAAACTAACTAAATTAACTGAATCAGTTGAATACTTATCTTATATCTACTTACATCTTGGCAATGTTAGAGCACTCTAAATAGTGTATGGTGTAACTTGTTAAAGTAACCTCCATGGTGTAGAGTATATGCTCAAAATATTTAAATTGTACTCCCAATGTAAAATTGTCCATATTTTATTTTGCATTTCCACAGTGAAATTGTTGGAGAATTTGAAGTGGAAAGAAAGAATGAAAAGAAAAAAACTTATAATTGAGACGGAGTCACAAACCAATTAGTTTAAACCAATTTGGTGGAAGACAAGCTCATGATAAAATTCAATTCAATATTTGGAGACTTAGCCAGAGAAATCAAGTTCAAACCTAGTTGGTGATAAGCCCAACACTTCAAGACCATGTTTGAAGACTAAGTATGTTGGAATTCACGGAGTTCAAATTTATTAATATAGTATTAGACTCATAACCCACAATGCCCTAACAGGCTAGAAGATCCTAAAGAGGCATATTGATATTTGAAGATCTAAGTGGAGATCCATGTAATTGAAGGCCTAAATGGATAACCTATCAAAGAAGTTACACTTGGAGATTTGAAGAATTATGTGGACTATTTAAAGATTGATGGCGACCACAGAGCTAAAAGAGCCAAGTTTAGACCAGTAAAGTTTAAAATTTAAGCCAATTTGGTGAGATTGAAGGAAGTCGTAGAGCTCACAAAAGGCCAGATTCAGGTCAGTCCATATTGAAGGAAGTGATAACAAGATTCAATAAGGTGAAAGCTTAATTACACTTGAAGGAGAGGAGAGTGTTAGATAATTAAAAATGGAAAGTAATCTCACATTGGAAGGAAAGAAAGAAAGAAAGAAAGAAAGAAAAGACTTATAATTGAGGGGAAATCATGAACAAATTATTTTAGATCATTTTAGTGGAAAGTAAACCCATAATGGAGCCTAATTTAATATTTTGTTTAAACTCAATTTAAACCCAACATTTCAAGTCGGTATTTAAAGTCCGGCTACATGGAGCTTGAATTCTTAATAGAACTGCATAATTGGTTTTGATTGATAATTATAAGGGTTTGTTTTACATCTACCAAAAATGCCATTTCTTTTTCTAGACCTTAAGCTAATGCAACTATTTCAAAAGGTTCTGTCAACGTTTTTGGAGAAAACTATTATCATTGTCTATGATTTTTTTATGACATTTTGATAATTTGTGATTTTTTTTTTGTTGCTATAGAACCTCAGGTCGTAAAATTTGTAATTTCTCTTCTTAAAATATTTTAAAATTTTAAATTTTATACCATTTCATAAAAAAAAAAGACAAGTCCATTCAGTTTTAGATAGTAATAATAATATACAAAAAAAAAAGAATATTTCTATTATATTTTTATTACATAAATAGATTTGGTTCATTATAGATAATGATATTGTTCCTAAATTAATATTATAGTCATAAAAAATTTATTAAAATTAAAATTTTTAATTTCTATAATTTAAAAAAAAATTATGGCGTGGATCAAATGTTATCATTTAAAGTATTAAATTATCACAAAAAATTATAAATTTTAATAATAAAACACTTAAATTATATATATATATATATATATCTCAAAATTTTTGTTTCTATACATGGGATGTTTAGTTTTACTCCTGTCAAATATGGATGACGTGGTGAACGTCATTATAAAAAAAACTTGCATGTTTTTTAGCCATTTTACCTGAATATCGTCATCTTTTTTACCATCAATCTCAATTATATTCTACTTGAAAATTATTGAATCTGGTTTTTTAGTTATAGGCCCTTGAATTATTTGGAAAGGTTCAAATAGTTTCTTTTTTGATTTTTTCGTCAATTTATCCTCTGAATTTGGCAATAAAGGTCAAATTGACTCTAAACATTTCATTTACATCCCTATTGTCTGAGATGTAAACAAATATTGCAATAAAAATTACAAACAACTCCCTGATAGTGTAATTAGTTAACAAGAAGTTAGTCCATAATTTTGTAAAAATATTTAATAAAAATTTAAAATTTATTTTTAAATTATATTTAAAGTCTAAATTTATATTAATATATTATATTACTAGATAAATTTATTTGTTCGCCAATAGTGTCTTAATAATCTTGAAATATTAAGATTTATTTTATTTGCTTATATTGTTAATTTGTATATTAATATCAAAATATTTTAATATTATGTATCAAATTTTTTGAAGTATTATAATATTTATATTGACATATTACATTATTTCAAATCTTTAAAATTATTTATCTGTTAAAAGTGATTAAATTTTTTAAAAATAATACATTATATTTAATTATTTTTAAAAAATTATTCTTAGTGTATTGATGTAATATATTATTATTTTTTAATTTAATACATAAATTTAAATTGTTTACATTATATATATATATATATCATGATATTATCTTCATACAAACAAGTGTTTGTTCTTAAAAAATTTGGTCCCTAAACACTTATAGTAGCGAAATTTTTTTCATGATAGTTAATTATAAAAAATAAAATATATAAATTTAAATGATTTAAATTTATGTGTTAAAATTTTTAAAAAATAATAATATATTATATTAATATACTAAAAAATTATTATTTTAAAATAATTAACTATAATATATAATTTTAAAAATATTATTTGTGCTCAAATTCAAAATTTTGGCTCACGGATAAATTACAAAGCGCAATCCATGAGTCTTGAGGAAGAAAGAGTTGAAAGCTTTTGGAAATTTCTGAAATTAACATTATAGTTGAGGAGCTAAGTAACTAAACTGCTGAGAAAGAGTAAAGTGATATGCAAGTTAAAAAATTAATGTTAAAGATTAATGTTTTACATAAATTTTCAATTTCTATTAAATTTACCAAATTTATAAATCTTATTGAATTCGCAAATTGTGATAAAAGAGTTCTGGAATCCATGTTATCTAAAATAGAAGTCAAATTTTATTTTGAGAAAATAATTTTCCGACATACTTGTACATTAAACTGAACCCTATTCGCCAAAAAAATACATCAACAAATATTAATAATTTTTAACATATAAATAATTTTAAGGATTTAAAATAGTATTATTTATATGTATATTAAAATGTCTTGTAAATATTAAAATTATTCAAAAAATTTGACACAGTGTGTTAAAATATTTGAAGTTTATCAGTTTTAATTTACAAATTAATAATATAATAAATGAAATAAATTTGTAGTGTTTCAAAATTATTGAAACATAATTGATAAATAAATAATTTTATCTAGTAATATAATATATTATAAATAAATTTGGGCCTTAAATATAATTTTATAACATAAATTTATAATTTTTACTAAATGTTTTTATGAAACTACGGAATAATTTGTTATCTATCTAAACTATTAGGATTTTTTGTAGTTTTTGTTACCCGTTAGATAATAGGAGTGTAGATGAAATTTTAAGGTAGGGTAAATTGATGAAAAAAGTTAAAAAGGGACAATTTAAACTTTTTTTAAAAATTTAAGGGCTAAATCAAACTTTATTCCTTACTTATATCACCGGCCATTGCAGCCTTTGTTGACGCAATTGACTTGAATAGTCATGAGTGGGACGGGATGAATATAAATTCGAGCTGTACTACAGGTTATTCTATAATGTCAACATTTATATTTATACAAATATATTTTAAATTATTAAATTATTATTAATTTAATTATAATTATTGATCTACGTTACATATATTAATATATAAAAATAATTAATAATTATAATTAAATAAAAATAAATTTAATAATTTAAATTCTATTTATATAAATACAAACGTTTATACCGTAATAAAAGTTTATAAATGTAAATCACTGTTTTATTTTTATAGGATTGTTTTTGTACTTTGCTTCTGCTTATGGATACTTTCGATATCTTATCAAGTCAAAAATCTTTTTATTTTGGAAAGAATGAATGCTTGAACTGGGGGCTATTAGTATTCATTCCTTGCGAGCAATTATTGATAAAACTTGCTGCTTCTTTCCTACAATGTATTATATGATTAATTTCATTAGTAAAAAAGATTTATAAAATAAATTATAAATATTAAAAGATGCTATTTTAATCATTATTTCATGTAACAAGAAAAGAACATTTTACGATTTAATACTTTTAAAATGATAATTCCATGCAAAAAAATATTTGCAAAATAAATTATTTAAATTGAACAAATACATTGGTTATTGCGAAAAGTATATTACCTAGACTGCTAAAATTCTAGATAATAAAAGTAATGCATTTTGGAGATATTCATATAAAAAAAAAAAAAAAAGATCCCACATTGCCTACAGTTGGTCAATGCAGTTGGTTGAATCTTCTCTAAGTGTGTTCGCTTTTCCTTCTAAATTTTTTTTTTTTTTCAAAAATTTTCATCCAAATATTATATTTAATAATCAAATTTATAATGCATGTATATACATTACATTTTTATTAATCAATTAAAAACATTTAAAAAATGCATCACAAATTTTACTTTTAAATAATCTATTTAGGAAGGTAAAAAAACTTTTTTTTCTTAATTATATATATTTAAAATTCGTTAAACTCTAATAAATTTTATTTGAAAAAACTATAAAGACCTTAAAATTTTTTTAATAATTAAAGATAATATAGTGTAAATTATTGAAATTTTTAGGATTCGATACGTTTGTCAATGTCATTAGTTGGTGAGTGGAGCCCCTTCAACACGCATATTAAATTATTAATATTCGATAAGGATAATGCGGCCGTCTAATCAAGTGGAACGTTTGCTCTCGTTTCATTTCCTTTGTGAAAATATTTAATCAATATATTCTAAATGAAATGTGCTAAAGAATTTTGAAATTAATTTTAAACTAAATGCAACTCAATGAATTTTTTTAAAGATTGCCTAATTATGGTATAAATAATAAAACAAATAAGTTTTATTTTTTATCAAATAATTTAGACCATATTAAGATTAGAAAATCGCTTAATTTATATTCTCACTTATGAGAATTAGGAAAATTTCAAATTTAATTTTTTTTATCATTTTATAATACTGTTAAAATTCTTTTTATCCAAACCACTTGTAATGAGTTTTGATTAATTCAGTTTAATTCAAATAGATTTATAAAAGTTGTGCCAAAATTTTTCTAATAACTAATTTAACGTAACTACATGCACCATAGTACGAATTTAAAATGTCATTTAAGTGAGAATATAATGTTTTCTGCCAACTTTTGCAATAGTCAATATTATTGCAATTTAACCAGTAAGATATTTATAAATATGGCTATTTATTGTGCAAGTCATGGCCTGTTAAACTTTGGATTAACCAAAAAAAAAAAAAAGGTTGCATGAGAGTAAGAGATCGTTGATTAGTGATTGGTTAGTGTTGATTCAGGTCACACTCTAATTTTGGTGAAACTTCAATTTTTATGGACAGAAATTCCAAACCACTAATTTCAGGCATTTTCCACAATGTTGAAGTTAAGTTAACAGCACATAAAGCACTCTGAATTAGCTTAGTAAAAAAAAACCATAACCATTCAATCCAGCTTTGTAACTAAAACTAATAAAGAAAAGACAAGAACAGCAGCCAAACTTTAAGTATTCAACCCCCAGTGGTTGGATCTATTATCTGCTTTACTTCAATTTTCAAACTTCTTCCTTTTTTTAGGTAATTTCCTTAAGTTTTTTTAAAGATTAATCACACCAACTCAGTACCAACTACTCATACACCCCATCTATAAATGTGGGCAATCCAATATCACAGCCCATACCACAAAACAACAAAGAAGAAGAAGAAGAAAGTAAAGACTTGTCATTACCAATCAGCTCAAACAATGGCTCCAGGATTGGAAGAGAAGCAAAACCAGCAGCAAGGTGGCCATACAGATATTGTACAGAGTCTTGCTATTTACAAGGCAAGAACAATGTTACATATTCTTTAACAACATTTTGCTTCAGATTTTAAGTAATGAATAATATTGATTATTATATTAGTTTTAGTCTAATACCCTGTTCTTCTTTTGATCTCTCTTTCAGGATATTCTTGAAACTAAGGAGCCTCAACCAACGGAGAAGCAGCAAAACCAAGCTGGTAGACATCAAGAAATTGGACACAAGAGTCTTTTGCAGAGTGATGCCCTTTATCAGGCAAGCATTTATATAATCAACTAGCTAAATTTACAGTATATTGCAGAAATCACTTCTCAGGTTAACTTTTTTTTCAATCATTTTGCAGTATATTCTTGAAACCAGTGTTTATCCTGGGGAGCCTGAACCAATGAAAGAGCTTCGCGAATTGACAGCAAATCATAAATGGTAACTAAAGAGATCCCTCTGTCCACATGGTTCTTTATTTGTGCTATATATAGATATACAGGGGTAAGCAGGAAAAGCTAAGTACGGCCTGCTTTAAGAACCCATTACTATGGCTATTGAGGTTGAATTTGTATATTATTGGACAGGAATATTATGACAACCTCAGCTGATGAAGGACAATTCTTGAGCATGCTGCTGAAGCTAATAAATGCCAAGAACACCATGGAAATTGGTGTCTACACTGGTTACTCTCTTCTTGCCACTGCTCTTGCTCTTCCTGAAGATGGCAAGGTAATTATTATTAATTATCATACTTAGCTTTTAAGTGTAATAATTATATATGTGATTTCATATAATGATATAACAACTAAACAAGTCACCTAGAAATAGAAATCAATGGCTAATTGGCTATCATGTCTTGTCACCAGCAAGTAGTCACCTAGCTAGAACAAGGTTAGAAAACATTAGCTCATGAAGTGATAAGGATGGCTCCAGGAAATTTATACTACCTTAAAAAAGAAATCTGGCTACTTCAATTTCTGCAAGTTTACAGAATGTAATAATGATAAGTTTACAAAAAATAATTTAGTCAATAAAGCAAAGAAAATATATGGTATGCATGATCATGATTCATGAGTTGAAAATTTTGATAATTTCTTACTGTAATCATTTTTTTTCTTAACAAAGTATAATGTGTAAAGAATAATTTGATTGTTGAAATGTTCCAGATATTGGCCATGGACATAAATCGCGAAAATTATGATTTGGGTCTACCAATCATTAAAAAAGCTGGTGTAGCTCACAAAATTGACTTCAGAGAAGGACCTGCTCTTCCTGTTCTTGATCAATTGATTGAAGATGTAAGTCATTTTTTTTTTCCTGATTGCATAGTTTTACCCCTGAGACATTTCTTAACTTTTATTAATTTATACTCAATTTTTAAACTTTTATTGTGAACATTTTTTTACTTTCAATTTGTACTTTGTTATTCTATTTAACTCTTACAATATCAAAACAGATAGAAATTTAGTTTCAAATGATTTTAAACACATAAAATAGTAAAATTAGCTTTAAAACAATATAAATGAAATTAAAAATTAATATAAAAAAATTTTAAAAAAATTGAATAGAACATAATAAAAATTGAAAAGTGTTGAAAGTTAATTTAGTAAAGTTCAGAATTCAAACTATGCATTTGGCCTTTTTCTTTTACATAAAAAAAAAACCCTTTGATTACAAAATTAATAAAAAAAATTCTCCTAATCACTTGCAGGGAAAATTCCATGGGACATTTGATTTTATCTTTGTGGATGCTGACAAAGACAATTACATGAACTATCATAAGAGGACCATTGAGCTTATTAAGGTTGGAGGAGTGATCGGCTACGATAACACCCTTTGGAATGGTTCTGTGGCGGCACCACCTGATGCACCAATGAGGAAATATGTTACATATTATAGGAATTATGTGTTGGAGTTCAACAAGACCATTGCTGCTGATCCAAGGGTTGAGATTTGCCAGCTCCCAATTGGTGATGGGATTACTCTCTGCCGCCGCATTAGCTGATCATTTTTAATTTGCTGTTGTATTGTATACCATATGATAATTATGTGGCATTTAAAATAATTACAATTAAGCATCCTCTTAATTACTAAAAGGGGACTTAAGTTCTAAAAGTTTTTATTAGACTGCATAATAAAAAATAGTTCTGCAATTATGGTTCTATACTCAAATATCCTATGTACATTTTTTTCTTGGTATAATTTTATGATTCAAAATTTGAAATAATGTTGCTTTTTTTTTGGAAAGATTAAGAATTGTTCCTTCATTAAATATTAAAATACTTCTTCATGAACATATAATTTAAATAAAAGTATAATAAAAAAGTATCAAAATAAAGTATGGATTAAGAACTCTATAAAGAAAAATTAAAAAATTTCAAAAAAAATCAATGATTTTTATTTATTGAAAATAAAAGAGCAAAAGAAAGCAAGAAAAAAAAAAAATTAATGAGGGACCAGTGCCGATCTAAGAGATGATCGATAGTGGTAGAAAATAAAAAAATTTTTATAAAGAAATTTAAAGAGAAAAAACGACTAAAATTTTAAAATGATATTGCGTTTTAATTAATAATGTTATTGAAATTACAAAGTATTCATAAATTTTAAGTGGCAGAATTTTTGTTGTTGCTTGATTCGTCATATAAACTTAGATAAGTAGAATTTTATTGAACCAAGGGGTTATGTTTACAAAAAAAAAAAAAATCATCAATAATTTGTAAATTTTATTAAACCAAAGGTTATGTTAGCCAAAAGAAATATCTTATTAAAAGTTGATTTAGTGGTAGTTCGAGCTAGATTCTAAAAAAATATATTTTTGAAAATATAAGGACTAAAATACTAACTATATAGATTAAATTTTAGAAAACGTGTTTGCATTCCCAACTTTTTTTTAATTCAAAAAAAAAAAAGTTGGGAATGCAAACACGTTTTCTAAAATATAATCTATGTAGGAGATTAAGTTTGCATTCCCAACTTAAAAAATCAATTTCATGAACATCAACATTCAACTTTTACTTTATCCTCCTATTTATTTGTCAACTTAATTAATGGAAAGAAGTTCATGTTAGGCAAGAAGGTTGGAATTTAGGATTTTAAATATTGAAATTTTACGTGAATTAGTTGAATTACACAACGATTATAATCAACAAAATGAAGTCTTTAATTGTGTTATATTATCTATAAAACAACTAAAGTTTAGCAAGTCATCAACAAACCTCTTTATATAGCAGGTAAAGATTTTGAATTCGAATTACTTCAAATGGAGAATTCGTTTTTCTCATATAGCGAAGCTATAATTATAAATTAATGGGGCACAATTAATAATATATCTATATAAAGATAGATATAAAAAAATTTCTTTGAACAACTAGAAGGTTAAGAAAAGGAGGGATCGAACATATGATTTCAACCTTACATTTAGAGTTTTTATTATATTCTAAAAATATGTATTTATACATATAAAATTAAAATTTATATATACTTGATACAGATGTGCTGTGTACAGGGTTTATCAAGAGAAAGTGTATTTAGAATGTTACAAATCATAAAAAATTGTAAGAAGGTGTAAATTTTTTTTTTTTTTTTGCTTCTTTAATACTTGGCTAATACTTGAGTTTTGTTTGTTTCTCTTTTTTTGTTTTTGGATTTGTGTTTCTGGTACGGGGTTGGTGAGTTTTGTT
>CATIWM010403326.1:0-40499 GCA_949671775.1 Mallotus repandus
CATTTTATTGTACATCACTTATTTATTTTATCTCCCACTTGGTTATCCAAACACAGCCTTAATCTATGTTTACAATGTTTCTTTTATAATCATCTTCTGCTTCAGGGTGCTATAAATTTATTGATGCACGTATATAGAAGAGAGTTTTCTGCAATGGGTGGTTATCTTACTGATGCGGGTGAGGTAAATTTTTCTTTTTCAGTGTCATCTTTGAAACTTTTACGCTCTGCATATATTTTCTTTGGAAACAGTTCCTTTTTTTTTTTCTTGCACATAATCTGTTGCTGTCCACTCAGGTGTCCTTGTTTTGTTCTTTTGTTTGTAATTAGATTAGATATATACTATATTAGTACTGTTAAGGCTTGTTCCTATTATCATTCATTCAGTAGGATCAGATACGTGCTGTACAAACACTGAACAATTTATATCAACACTGTTAAGGCTAGTACTGAATATCATTCATTTTATCCTTATATATTGATGTATTATGTAAAAAATAGCAACACTGAACAATAGATTATTTGTTTCACGTGTCCAATTCTTGAGAACTCTTTTACCTTGGTGCTCAGTTTTCTTGTATATAGCGTCTTGTCAATTTCATTGGTCCTAGAGAAACTTGTCCTGTAAAATAGCAGTTCTTCTTAAACACGGTATGGATTCCATAAACTAATTAATGGGTGTTGCTTCTGGTGGCATTATTTTGTGCCATATTATAGTAATATGTGATTTAAGGGTGGACGTTGCTATATGATGGAATATTAATGTGAAGTATTTTACATGTACAGGTTAATCTAAATAGGGTGGAACATTTTATACAGTCTGTTGCAATTTATGAAGAGCAAATCTTTCAGAAAAGGACTCGTCTGCAGCAGGTGCATTCTTTTTTTTCCCCCTTTTTCTATTACTCTTATAAAGAGCAATTGCTGTTATTCATACAGGAAAAATGGATATGGAAGATGCATATTCAATTATAAAATTGCTTCATTTTCTCTTCACCGATGTACAAGTATGGAACCTGTGCATTCCAGTAGGCATTTTAATATCAATCATTTGCGATAAAATATTGAAACTAGATTCACTCTTCTAAAATTAATTTTTGATCAGAGTCTATGACAAAATGATCTATATTGTCAAGATAGAAATTTTAAGAATTGTGCTCAATTAAATAAAGTCCAAATGGTGGTTTTGGAGAGAGGTATGGAGCTAACTTTCATACAGTGAGCTGCTTAATTTAGTTGGATGCTTGGATTGGAACATGCCCCATGTTTATTACCACTCGGTAATTAAATGTTTTAAGCTTTGTGTCTCCAATTTTGTTAGTGGAAGACTTAATAGTAGATAAAAAAATGATCGATCAATAAACAGAAAATTATTGTTAGTTACTGAAGGTTCATAACCAAAGGGACCATTTTTAGCAAGGAACATACAATGCATATGTTGCATTCACATTGTCTCATTACTGAGCCCATTAATTACTGTTGCAGCAATAGCAGTGAGAAGAAATAACTTCTAATCTTTATTATAATGTTTTCCCCATTTTTTTTATTCTCCTTATTTTATAGAAATCCAAGTCTTTATCAGTACATGATCTAATGAATTCACTTTCAGCATGATCTAATGAATTCACTTTCAGCTTTTGGAGAATAACGAGGAGATGAAACTCAAAGCGAGAAGAGAGGCCTCTGAAGAGATTCAAACACCGGCTGTAGACAAGGTTTGTGATGATAATAATCTGTTGCTTAGATGCACACTCAAAACTAATTGGGGTGCTGGATTACTATTTTTGAGTACAGGGGCTTGTCAGAAGTCAGATGCACAAAAGTTTCGCTCATGATCTTTCATGACTAAATGTTGCATCTGTTATTAATCAGAATTTGGGTGATATTATTGTCTTGTTAGTTTGAAGTGCCTTTGGATTAGTTTTAGGTTGCACTTATATTTCTGTTTTCATGTTATATGTATTATTCTTTGATCCTACAAGATGGGCCAGCTGGCCAGCCAAGGACAAGGTCAACCCATCTGATGACCGGTAATTTTGGAGCATGCTGCCATTTCAAATATTTGCTAATTGAAATTTGTTTCACTTTCACTTTTCCTTTACAGATTAAGTTAGGGGAGCCTGGTTACAAAGAAAGATATTATGCAGAGAAATTTGGTGTAACAACTCCAGACGAAATTGATAAAGTTAGAAAAGACATGGTAAGTTAACTTGTTTGGTTGGATAATATTACCTCTGTTGGTTACTGGGAGTTTCTGTTGGACTTTTGACCATATTATTTACTGATGATTTGGCTGATCCTTCCCCTCTGCAAACCCAAAAATGGAATTTGGCTCACTTTTGCTGTTTCCTTCATGTCATTATTAGTTTTTTTATATGATGAGTTAAGTACCAGTACATAGTAAGGAACTGTTGATCATTGTCTTGTGCAGGTTCTGAAGTATGTGGAAGGTTTATGTTGGGTATGCCACTATTACTACCAAGGCGTCCGCTCTTGGCAATGGTTAGTTTGATTTGGGCTTGGGCTTGGGCTGAGATTATATTAGGCTGGTATTTCACAATTTGTTGAAGTACTCTTTCTGTATTTATGATGTCCAAGTCGCCGCATGCTCACATGTGCATTGATGATACCCAAGTTGTTGTGGCCTATATGGATAATGTTTCCTTTTGGAGCTTTGGCAAAAAAAAGTGATAGGAAAAAGAAATAGAGAGACATGATCTTAGCTAAATTTACTTCGTGAGGAGTTTAGTCCTATTTTTATGTGGTTTTGTCCTGAAATTCCCTTTGGCACTTGCACTTTGTGCAATGGGAGAAGTCACTCAATTGGATTTCAACCACTTAATAAGCACATTGTTACACTGCATTCACCTTCTATTTGTTTCAGGTTTTATCCATACCATTATGCTCCATTTGCCTCTGATCTGGATGGCCTTGCTGACTTGGAAATAATCTTCTTTCCGGGAGAGCCATTTAAACCTTTTGATCAGCTAATGGGAACCCTACCAGCTGCAAGGCACCTCCTCACCTTCTTTCTCCTTCATCTTTTATTATCATCACTGTTGTTCTTTTTCTAAATTTTACTTTGAATGTTCTAACTGTTTTTTTTTTTTTTGTCTTTGTGCTCACTGTTAATGGGGCGTGCTACAGTTCTAATGCTCTGCCAGAAGAATACAGGAAATTAATGACGGATCCATCATCTTCACTATCTAAATTTTTCCCCTCAGGTAAAATTTGACTATATAATCAATTGATTTTTGTTGTGGAAAGCTTTATTGCCTTTTCAAGATCACTGAGGTCACTTTTTGTCTGTAGAGTTTGAGATTGACATGAATGGTAAACGTTTTGCATGGCAGGTTAATATTTCTCTACTCAGCATGTTTATGAATATTCTTGTAGTTTGCAATCAACTAATGAATGTTTTCATGGATTTCTTTATTTGAAGCCAGGGAGTTGCCAAATTGCCCTTCATTGATGAGAGGAAATTGCTTGCCCAGACAAAGAAACTTGAAAGCACATTAACGGTCAGAATTTTGTCATCTTAAACTATTATTTCATTTTTTCGTTTGGTGCTGCTCTTCTAGCCATTAAAAATTGAGGCCTTTGCCCTGCAGTACAGACATTTAACCTATTATATACCCTTTTCAGGGCACTGATATTTTTTGAATGACATTCCATGCATAATTGAAATTTGTGAGGATAACAGCTTGCGTTCTTTCTTACCTTTGTTGGAATGGAAAATCCTAAATTATGAGCCAAGCCTGCCTTCATTTTAGTTTAAGGTTAATGCTGAATAGAATTCTCCAACTAGAAATATTTGGGGCCTGCATTCTTTTAATGAATATGTAGTCCTTGGGGGCGGCATTGTTTTAATGAAAATGTAGTCTCTGGCAGAATAGAATGAAGCTGATAATGATTCACATAGAGAACCCTAGCTAGATTTGGATTGATATTGATGTTAAATTTCAGTAATTGTTGGAAATCACATTACTTGAGGAACTATGAGAGGTGAAACCTCTTCATTGAGGTACTTTCTCAGAGTTGAAGATTATGGAAAGCTTCAACAGTTTTCGTGCTAGAATCAGGACAGTGCTATTACATTTCAGTTTCAGAAGAAAACTGGACTGATGAGGAAATATTCCTTTGGCTGGTGTTTCATTTGATTTTTATTTGTAAGCACCCCTGTACTAAAAGTTGGTGGCAAGCCTCTTTCATCAATATTCATGCGGGATAGCAAATTCTAGATGCAGCATATATTATTTTTATCCGCTATTCTAACCCAGTCATGCTAAAATTTGGAGTTTGCTAAGTTGCAGGAGGAAGAACAGCTTCGAAATAGTGTCATGTTGGATTTGCTTTATGTCCATTCTACTCATCCTCTTGCTGCTCAAGTCATGTCATATTATTACTATTCCTGTGCCTTACCCCCAAGTCATAGATTACCTTTGGAAATAGACACAAATGCCAGGTTAGTGGATCTCCATCATGGTGTATTATTGAGTTAAAATATTTACAATCACTTTCATAGCAAATATTTACTGGTTTTAGAACTCATCAGTTGTCGACATGTTGCAGTGCTGGGATGAATGGATATTTTTGGTTAGATGAGAGGAATGGTTGCAGAAGTACAATCACTTCCCCTGTCAATGGATTGCCAGACATAGAACATAATCAAGTTTTGTAAGTTCCCTTCTGTTATTTTCTGCTTTGGGAATTTGTTGGATCAATTTTTTCAGGTTGGGTGCTCTTGCTTTGCAGAAATATCACGTACCTTAACCCTGAAAAACACAGTCATGTCCCTGAACCTCCCAATGGTGTGGTCATGCCTGAAAAGGTATGTGAATCTAGGTGCTTGTAAAATTGGTTATTTTTGGTTATTAAGAAACGGAAAAGTCCAGGATACGAACTGATCCTCTGGATAGGGCTTCTACCATGCGTGATGTGAACACATGATAAATAATGGACACATGGTATTAGTTGTATCTGCCAAGAATTTTTGCAGTAAACTGGGCTGCTCCCTATGTTCATCTCAAGAAGATGATGGAACACGCTTCATGTTGAAAAGATCTTATAGTTGAGCAGCCAATTTCTTGCTTGTTAACAATGCAGGTGGCATTAATCATGTCTGAGGAACTTGAGATTTAAGTTTCTGAATCAAGTAGTTGTGATGACATGCGTCCTATGTTGTTGACAGCTGTCTTACTCCTGCATCCCTGCATGTGTGACATAAGTATTATATGAAAGAGCAAGGATATTCTTATATTGTTTTCATGATGGACCTTCATAACATTAGCACTCTGTTCATTTTACATCTGTGATGTGTTGTTATTGCAGATTTTAAAACCTCTAGATATTAAACCCTTCCCCACATTGTGGCATGAAGACAATAGTGGTCGGCGGCAGCAAATCAGAGAGAGGTATGAAAATATTCTCAGTTTGCAATGATAGATTTTGCATAGGCGTCTGCTTCTTTTTTTTTTTTGGTCCCAATAGTATTCCTCATTAGGGGCACATGTGATTATGGGCATATTTGAATTGGGTCCTAGTTAGTGCACTGTTCGAACTTGACTATGCTTGAAACTTTTTTTTAGCCTAATATGGGTTTATTTTTCATAATTTTAAGTTAGTGTGATGCTCAAGATTTTGATCTTGATTCAGCTGGACTTTGAGGATTTCAAACTCAGGTCAAGTTCTTCAGTGCCCTCAAAATATAAGTTATGACTCAAAATAGGCTTTAGTGAGCTAAGATAGGGTTTTTGTTATATAGTTGGTATCAGTTGAATATATCATAAGTTATTATTTACAAATTATTTGAAAAATTAAGATTTGGAGTGAACCTGAGCATCAATTACAGTGATGTTTGAAATCAACTGACCATGTTACTTGGGCTATGCAAGTTTAAGCTTGAACTTGATGCGATAAAATTTAGGTCAAATTTGAATGTGATGCAATTTGAGTTCAAGTAGCTCAAGTATAGCTGTTTTTGTTAAAAAAATAAAATAAAAGAGCGGCAGACTCATTTGTATTCTTTGGTGGGGTAGGGGTTGACATTTTTTTGATGCCTATTAACAAGGTATGGTTTGCATGGTTGCTTTTTATACATGGAAAAATAGGCGGTGAAGTTTGGTGCTTGGAACTTGTATTCTTCCTAATGCATGTATATTTTTACAGACCACAAGTACCTAGAGCAATTGCTGGTCCTTTATTGGGTGAGGCAGCTCATCGTCTTGTTAAGAACACACTTAATATCAGACAAAATGGTTCATCTTCCAAATTTTTTGAGCAACAGCCATATCGTAATATGTCGGGCAATCCTATTTTCAACAGACCTAGGCCAGCGGGACCCTCTGGTTATGAAAGAGGCTATGTGTATGACCCAAACTATTATTATGGGCATCACAATAACCAGCAAGGCTTACCGAGTAATCCTAGATTTCCTCTATTATCAAATGGTATGTCCAACAACCGGCACAACCTTAGGACTCAAGATAGAGTACAATACCATGAACAGGACCGCAACTTAGACCTTGGTATGTCTACTTTGACTCTGGAAGAAAATGTCAGAGGCAGATCACCAGCCCAAAATACAGGATACAGTTCAAATTTGCACCAGCAGTTTGAGCAGAACATGGATCGACTTCCATCACCACCCACCAAGTGGATTGGCAAAGCAGTAGAAGGAGATGCAAAGATGTACTTTAGACAAGAAACAAATCCAAGGAGTGTGAATGAGAAGCAGGTTTATCAGATTAAGACACGGCCAGCTCAAGAAAGGTCTAATTCTGAACTATCAGATGTAAACCATTAATAGTTTTGTGGATTTGGTTGAGCCTGATTTCTACTGGAGGTTCCCATGCAGCAGCAACTGGGGATCTCTCAGTGCAAGCTTTGAATAACTGGTCGCTCGGGGCACCAAATAAATAGCTGTTCGATCAACATGTACAGTGATGAGCAACTGCCATTGTCATTTTTATTTTGGAGTGATAATGTGCATATCCAGTGCGAGAACAGCTTATAGTTGGAAGGAGAATTGGTATATTGATTATGAGGACAACATTGCAGGTATCATTTTCATTTTCTTGTCTGCTGGACTGGTAGAGAGAAATGTATGAAAGAGGTGTTTGGTTGTAATGTCATTGGGAACTTTCAGCCCCCCATGGGGTTTTGTGTGGGGAGGAGGAATCACCATATATTCAGTTAATGACATAAATGATGTAATTAGTCTGGTAGGATGTATTTATACTCGGATTTACTTTTATATTAATATGTTATTTTTTAAATTTTTATGAAACGAAAGTTTACCAGCACTGTAAGGATTGTCTCATACGATACAATTGCTACTTAAGCATTATCAGCAAATGCCTAAACTTGAAATAGAGCTCTGACGAATTTTGGAGCAAAATATTTCGTCTAGACTCCGCTATAGCTGCAGTAATCTGAATTTTTAATATGAGTCTGTTTGCAAGTATCATCAACAAAAACTACACGTAGTACAATAAAGCACAAAAATGGATTTTAAAGAAAGGCATCGTTCTCTATTGCAGAAAATACCCTGACAAGAACAGAACAAAGAAGAAAAACAAGCTGCCGTATATCAAGAGAGCCTTTTGTCCAGAAGTGAGTGAGTTGCCTCCCAACCCAAATTGCTGATTCTGTGCAAATCCAGCAATCTCCACACTCTTACTGTCAAAGAAACTCTTTGCAGCTCCACAAGTAGGACACCTCCAATCATCAGGCAACTTGTCAAACTGAAATCCTGGTGGAATTGGATATGATGGGTCACCAACAGCTTCATCATATTTGTACCCACAAGACCTGCACTCATAAACTCCAGTGTTCAACACTGCAAACTTCTCCTCTAACCTCCTCGGATCAATTTTTGTTTCAGTTGCTGCTGCTTCAGGCGGTGGTGGTGGTGGTGGAGGTGGAGGATTATCATTACTGGGTTGGTTTGAAGTCGGTGGTTTGTCTTCTTTGGAAACATCAACTGAGCGAATAATGAAATGGGTCTTTTGGGGTTTATGGAGAGAGATAAAAGATGAAGTTGATGATTTGGAGAAATGGGTTCTGTGTTTTGGATGGGAGAGTTGGGAAAGGTTGAAGGAGAAGGTGGGTCTTGTAGTTGCACAGGCCATCAATGGTGCTAGTTTTTTATTTTTATTTTTTTAAATGTTTTCTTCGTACCAGAATAGTAGAAGGTTTTGGGGAGCAATGACCGAAATGTTAATGTTTATGTTGTGAGGAGTTTCTGGGTGGAGGAGAAATGAAGGGGATCCATCAAAGAGCATATGCTGCTGTTTGAAAGAGAGGTGGATAAGGTGGGGAAAGCAAGTGCCATAAGATCTCATATCAGTTTTAGTTTTGGGCTCAGGCTAGGTCCTTGTCCTAAATGATCTTCATACGCTGTTTCTAAAGCCCAACCATCATTCTAGCCGCCATTGTTTTATATATTGGTATGATTTTCTTGAACTCAAAACTACCAGTTAGAGTATTTCTAAAAAACTAAATATTAGTTAGAGTAAAAAATTCAAAATTTTTTTTTGAAGAAAAAAAAATTCAAATATTTGTAAGTACTTTTTCAATACAAACCTTTATATCTATATAAATAACTATTAAATTAATACTTATATAATTATAGTCATTGATATAAATTATTTTTTAACAACTAGCTTATATGACTAAAAATAGAAAAATAAAGGGATTTTCTCAACCAGATACATTGATCCCAAATATTATATTTGACCATTTATTTTAGGTGGATTAAACTCATCGAAACGTACCATAAGTATTGATATACAAATATAACTATTGTACCTTTTTATGATCGAGATCCCGGGTCCCTCAAGTCGTGTTCCCCTCCCTAATTACTGTTAAAGACCAAAAAAAAAGTATTGTAATTAAAATAAGGATTTTAATTACATTTAGCCGAGCCGGAAAAAGTTGTCAAAACCGGCCCGTGAGTTGAAGAGGTTTAGTTATGGATAGATGACAAAGTAAAACGATATGTCGTGTACTTATCAAATTATCGGCCATTCCCCTTCCGGATTTAACGCAATCACACGACGACAACAGCGGCAGCCATAATTGTCGTCACAACTTGTATAATTTTAATTTTTTTTTTCTTAAAAAAAAAAAGAGTATAAAACACGCGCCAAATGAGAGCGTGGGTAAACGAATAAAACTCTCTACCACCAAAACCACCTCCCTAAACCAGAACTAACGCACCCCTAACCTTTCACCAAGTCCAACACGCAACCAGAAAGGAACGAATCCTCGTGAGCCCCTAACCTCTCCTCACCCCTCCAAAATTAACCACCTCACCATCATTTTCTCTCTCTCTCGCTCTCTCTCTCTCTCCATAGCCCGTACTCTTTATGGCCTCACATCAAGACGACACCGTTTTCGACCACGACCTCGACGACGGCGACGACGAATCTTCTCAGTCTCAAGATGATGATGACGATCTCGAAAACGACGATGTCATAATTGAAGAAAACGATGACGTTTTGCCTGACGACGAAGACGACGAAGAAGAAGAAGAAGACCTTAACTCTGTTTCTCCTTCCACTTCTTCTCCTGCTGTTGCTGCTGCTGTTTCTGTCTCTGCTCCCGTTTCTCTTCCTGTTCCTGTCGCCGTTCCTTCTGCTTCCCTTGTCACAATTGCCGTCCCTAACGGGGCTACTGTTGACGCGTCGTCAACTGTTTCCTTAGACTCCTCTGCTCCTCCTGACACCAAGCGACAGCGCGTGGATTCCACCGCCGCCGCTGCGAAGCTTGTCATTCAGCAGCAAGAAGAGAAGAAACCGCATCCGCCGCCAATGGATGAATCCAGGCGGTTATTTCAGAGACTCTGGACGGACGAGGATGAAATCGAGCTTCTTCAAGGGTTTCTCGATTATACGGCTCAAAGAGGAAGCAATCACCATGACACAGCTTTGTTTTACGATCAAATCAAGTCGAAACTGCAGCTGGACTTTAATAAAAATCAGCTGGTTGAGAAATTGCGACGCTTGAAAAAGAAGTACCGTAATGTTCTAAATAAAATTAGCTCAGGTAAGGAATTCTCCTTCAAAAGTCCTCATGATCAAGCTACTTTTGAGATTTCTCGTAAGATCTGGAGTTCTACTGGTAAAATTTGTGTTGAAGATAGTAATTTGGATGATGAGGATGGTAATCACAGCCTTAACCCTAATAATTTTAACCCTAATTTCAATAATAATGATGTTGATGTTAAAATTGAGGATCATAAGTCTACTCCTAGGTCTAGGAAACGGTCACGTTCTCGGTCTTCTGCTGCTGCTGCCCCTGTTCCCGGTGCTGTTAAATTCGAGGATAAGAGAATGCCTAATGAGGTTTTTGTGGCAAATACTGACATTAACAACAATAACATTAATAACAACAACAACAACAACAGCAATAGTAATAATGTGAATTTGATTGAGGAGACTGTGAGGAGTTGCTTGTCGCCCTTGTTTAAGGAGTTGTTGAGCAATGCAATGGCTTTAGGGCCATGTAGTGGGAGGGGAATTGGTGGATTGGCTATGAATGCAATGCCGTTGAGTTTTGGAGGTGGAGAAATGATGGTTGATGAGAAGTGGAGGAAGCAGCAGATTTTGGAATTAGAAGTGTATTCGAAGCGGTTGGAGTTGGTTCAGGATCAGATTAGAGCTCAATTGGAGGAGTTGCGGTCCATGGGTGGATGATCGCTGATGATGAAATTTTGGAGTTTGTAAGTTCTTATCCCACAGAAAAGATTTCTTGTTCATTTGATGTTGTTTTAGGGGAGTAACTGCAATTTTTTTCTTTTTTTTTTTCTCTTTTGGGGAAGGTCAGATGAGGAGGTAGTTGTTATCTTTGATCTTTTTGGTTTATTTGATATAACAGTTGTTGAATAATGATTTACTAATTTATTTAGCAGTGGATAGTTTGTTCTGCCTGTAGATACATATGGCTTGATGCATAGATTGGAATGACTCTTTTAGAATAAAAAAGAAACTATTTATCTCAATATTTAAATTTTGACAATGTTCTCAGTTATTATGTACTTTAATTTTTGGATTTCTTTTTCATACTTCATTGTGAAAAAAGTTCCAGTGTTTCTAATTAAGTTTTTGGGATTTGACTGTATTCCTGGACTCACCGATAGCAATGAGAATGTTGAGCCTTCTGTTCTTGATAAGATAACCTGGGAATTCATAATTTATCCTGAAAAGATGCTAGGAAGTTCTCCCAAAATACATTTGTTATGGTAATATGGAGTTTCGTGGTGATTAATTTGGGAATGGTGTGGTTTATTTCATCTGTTCTCAACTGATTTGATCCATATGTGAGAGTTTGTTATTACATAATGCTATTGTTGATAGAATTTGTGTCTGGCATGAAATCTTGGCTCCCCTCTGTGCTTTAGGTTTTCAAGTGAAACTGCTAGAGAAAGTGGAATTGGGGTTATAAAAGTGGGTTGTTCATCCAGTCTGAACTCTAGTCTTTCAATGTAGCTGGGCTTAACTGTGCCATAACTTAAGAATTCTAGTTGTTTACTCCAAAGATTTTAAACAGAAGAGCACACATATTTCATTTGTGGAGCACCGCTTAAGAGTGGGCCAGGTTTTTTGTAAGGAATTATTTTATATTCTTAATTTTTGAATCTGTACCATCTCTCTTTTTTGTCGTGTTATCTATCCGAGTCTGGTACGTAATATTGAAATTTTAAGATACAATTAAGCTTGAGTGCTGGCCTGCTGTTTGATGTTGGCTTATGTTCTCGATGTAAACATCTCATATCATTAGCGTTTGCCCTTGTTTATTACATGTCTGCCATAAGCTCCACCTTTTGCTAATATGCCTTGCCACTTGAATGATAATGGTTTTGAGAGTGGATACCTGTAATAAGTAAATTCCAGGGAGAGTTTCTCTTAGAGAATCATGCAGAACGTACTTCTGAATCAGAAATTTTTGTGCAGAATGAGGCATTTGAGTTGGCAACAAATGTAGTAAGTTTGAGGACTGGTCTGATGAACAGATTCCTGCTGGGGACAAGAATATGAACACATTATCAAGGCTCATGAATCCTGGAGATACGGTATCTGCTATGTAGATTAGCAAATCTTAAAAAAAAAATAAAAAATAAAAAATTTGTTTGTTTATCATTCGAGCCATCTATTGAGTGCTGAGGCAATCATGGACCTGTTCTAGTGTTCTTAGTGATATTGGATGCAGTTGTAAATGGGTGGAAGGTGGAATGCGCACAGTCGTTTTCTTTTACATGATGAATAGATTCTTGGAAGGAAACAGAGCTTCTTTAAACTGGGACAAAAAAGAACGTGTGAGAAGTCAAACAAGTTTTCAGATCTTGAAAGCAACTGTGTTTCTACAGCCATTTTTCTCAAGCAGTTTGTCGCCTGTGTGAGCCTGACGATGAAGTTGGGTGACACAGTTACACAGGCCTGCAAATAAAAACTCCTTTCACAAATTAAAAGAGGCAAAAGCAAAAGAGAGAATGATTCTTTAACTATAAAACTCCTTTCACAGTCAAATCAAAGAAATTTACAACTACATTCTATGAATCGGCTAAAAGCATCAGAAAATTAACAAAACTAGCAAGTTTTTGGTAATATCTAATATGTTAATCATCTCTAATCCTTCGATTCAACAACATTTTGATCAATTTTTTGGCCAATGACATTTCTTAATCAGTGCTAAGGTATTCTCAATTGAAAGTTTTTATGTGGAGAAACATATCATTTATATCAATTAAAGCTCTTTAGTTCTGTAAAAAAAAAAAAATCAAAGCTTTGTAGTAACAAATAAAATCATCAATTGTTAATATAATAGAGTTTTCAATAATTGTTGATTTCAGAATTACCAACAGCACTCATAAAATATGACAAGAAATTTATGAATAATACTTTTACTTGATTAACCATGCTTTTTAACAATTTATATAAGAAAGATAGACAATGGTTACTATCACAATTTCACATAAAAAAAAAAAAAAAAGCCGTGATGATTATTGTGTATTTTTCTTGGAGTGCAAAAAAAAAAAAATTCAAATAAGAAAAATGATTAATGGTTACGATTACAAGATTTAGAATGATTGTAATTTTAGAGAGACATTAAAACAAAAGTTAATGAATTATCGTGATTACATTAGATGGTTTGGTGTTTTGATAATCTCTATTTTATTGACCATATTATCACTTTTTGTTACTGTTTTTTTGATAGATATTGATGGTTTTTGTGAATGTATTCCTGATTAATAGTATTTATAAGAAGTTATAAAAAAAAAAAAAGTATTTATAAGCAGGGAATTTTTTTTTTTCCATTAAATGAAAGTTAATACCCTAAAATTTATTACATTTGTTCCTAAATAATTGTCATTTAAGTTTTCTTCACATAAATTAAAGAATATATTTAATATGTGTATAAAATATTATACTATTCTTATAATAATTATTAATTTTGTATAAAATTTTAAAATGATTAGATATCTATTTAATTAATTCTCTTATATTAAATAAGAGTGAAATAGAAAAAAATAATTAAAATATATTGATAATTTAAAACGATAATTATTTAAAAATAAAATTAAACTTTTAAAACAATAATTATTTAGAAACAGATGGACTATTTATTACAAATTTAGGGATGAGTTATTAGTTAACTTCCTTTTATTGTAATAATTAATCCAACCCATACTTAGCAAATTAATTGAATCAAAATTATAGTTCAAAAACATTGAATCAAAATTGAATTCGTACGGTAACTTCTCAATTACATGAAAACAAAAGAAAAAAGCTGACATGGATTATAAAATGCCAAGATGGCAAAATCTGAATGGAAATGACAACAAGACCAAAAATAATAAAAGAGTGCATACGTGGCATTTTTTCTTTTGCTTTCTTGGATTTTACAAATTTTCACAAATCATTTCTACGCCTTTTGATCTCTCTGTGGAAACGTTATAAAAAAAAAAAAGGTTCTTACCTGTTGCCTCTCGCTCGCTGAGACCGAGTCGGATCTTCTTGCTCCGATCCCAGAAAGCCCTAATTTCATTATCCCTTTTCACTGTCTCTATCCTAAACCCTAATCACAATTCCCTCCGATCCAATCAATAAATCAATCAACGCATCACTCACTGGTAGATCCAATTCTCTCCGATCCCAGGTACTGCCTTTTCATTTCTTTAGATTTTTTTGCACTTCTTTTGACTGATAGATTCAGCTTTGTTATAATTCAATATGAATATGCCTATTTTATTACGCATGTGAATTTTGGTCTGTTGTTTACGATTTACATCTGAGTTTCTTATATTTCTTTTTATCTGCAGATTTTGGACTTGATCCTGTTGATTGCACATAGAGAGGTTTTTGTTTTTTTTGGAGTTGGTTTAAGTTGATTGAAAATGGCAGCTTCTGTGCCTCGAGGGGCACCTAGGCAACAGCCACCTCCAGCTAATTTCAGCCCTAATTATCAACAGAATCCCAATTCTTTATCTGATAATTTCCAAAATCTGAATCTTAATAGGCCCAATTTTGTGCCCAATTCAGCTCCCAGACCATCACCATATGGCCAACCGCCGCCATTTCCTTCCTCAGCTCCTTCCCCACCGGTGTCCCACCCAGGTCAGCTGCCTCCTACTGGCATAGTTCCTAGACCTTCAGTGCCTCCATCAGGTTCCCCACCACCTACATTGCCCCCAAATGTGGCTCGGGGTAGACCTACTGGCCCCCCTTTTAGCCAGCCTTCTCCTTTTGGGTCTAGACCACCTCCTGGATCATTTCCCTCCTCTACAGCTAGTGGTCCATTCATGGGTCCTACCTCTGCGCCGCCATCTCAAGGACCGCCTGCACCGCCATTTGGTGCTCGCCCAAGTCCTATTGCATCTTCTACTGCACCATCATCTTTACTAGCTCCAACTTCATCTGGTGGATTAATCAATAATGGGCCACCTGCACCACCTTTCCTTGCTGGGCCACGGTTTCCTCCATCTGGAAGTGCACCACAACAACCGCCAATGGGTCCGCCGATGACAGGTGCAGCTCGGGTACCTCCTCCAGTGCAAAGCATGCGCCCCTTAGGTGGAAGTATGGGAATGAATGCTCCACAGCAGCCTCCATTTTCAGCATCACTTCGAGGGGCACCATCATCTTCAGCACCACTCCAAGGGATGCCATTTCCACCACCATCTCAAGGGATGTCACCACCAATGAGTTTTCCTTTTGGACAACAGATGCAAACCCAATCAGTAAGTCATAAAAGATAACAATGTGCAGTTTTTGGGTTTGTTGTTCTGTGTTGAAGTGACCTCACCTTTTGATATTTTCCTCTTTGAAGTTTGGCTACGGGAGTTCCCTTTTGGTATTTTTCTTGCATTCAATAGTCATGTACAATAGGGTGATGTTTATTGAGATTGCAATAATGCTGTTTTTGATGCCCTTTTGCTCTGGAAAGAGTCAATACTTGCTAATAACTCCAATGCATTTCTTCTTCCTTCTCACTTGAGATTCTTGATTTTGAATTTTTTATTTTCTTATGGATAAATTTAGGTGGCTGCACCTCCACCAATTCCTGGTTCAACACAACCTCCTAGGATGTTTGGAATGCCACCACCACCACCACTACTACCTAATCAAATGACAGCAATATCTCCTGTTGTTGGCCAAACTGGAAGTTCCATGACAGGGTCATCAAAGATTGATCCCAATCAAATTCCACGGCCTCTTCGAAGTTCTCCTGTAATCCTACATGATACTCGACAGGCAAATCAAGCTAACCCACCTCCGGTAATTATTCCTGCATGATCTATCTTTTTTGTTTCTCCTTTTTCTTTCTCAAGCTCACTCATTCCTACAGTTTTGCATACTGCGGCTAACTTATTCATTTGAATAATTGATTATTGGTTCCTCTTCTAACTATTTCCATGTTATTTTAAAGCCTGCTACAAGTGATTACATTGTTAGAGACACTGGTAACTGCAGTCCCCGCTACATGAGGTGCACAATCAATCAGGTTATAGAAAATTTTTGATATTCTTAGGTTGACGACTGTTTTTGTGTTTAAATGTGTTGCAAAATAGCATATCTATATATATATATACATGGGCATTTAGTATTTGATCATTGACTAGTTTGTTAATCTTTCAGATTCCATGCACTGTTGATCTTTTGACAACATCTGGCATGCAGCTGGCTTTGTTGGTTCAACCTTTAGCCCTTCCTCATCCATCTGAGGAGCCTATCCAGGTAATCAATGATATCTTCCTTCTCTTGTCTCTGGTGCTCTCAACGCATTTTATTTAACATACATATATACAAAAGGGAGGGGGACAAGTAAAATTACAAAAAAGTTTTCGCTCATTATTATATAAAAATTATAAAAATTGAATAAATTAGTAATTTATTAATAAAATTAAAATTAAATTAATTAAAATATAAGTTTAATTTGATTGAAAGTCTATTTTCTATTTTAATTAGATTAGCTTCTATTGTATCTCTAATAAAAATTAAATTAATTAAAATATAATTCTAATTTAATTGAAAGTATGTTTTTCATTTTAATTAGGTTAACTTCTATTTTATCTTTAATAAAAAATAATTTAATTAAAATTAATTGAAGGAATATCATATAATTATTTGAATAAAAGATTTATCAAAATTGTAACAAATTATAACTATATTAAGTTAATATCAAATTATTATATAAATAAATAACACTGTTATTATTTTTAAAATTAGTAATAATAATATATTTAATAGTTTATTTACTATATATCACGAGTTTAAAAAATTTTCTGTTCACGTGCTTCACACATGATTGTTTAGCACATGGTTGTTTACTAGTATATATATATATCTCTCCAATTGCTCATCCAATCACAAACATCTCCAATTTTATGCCATGTAAATATATTTTGTGGTTGTAGGTTGTGGATTTTGGAGAGAGTGGTCCTGTTCGCTGTTCTCGTTGCAAAGGCTACATAAATCCTTTCATGAAGTTCATCGACCAAGGAAAGCGGTTCATTTGTAATTTATGTGGTCAGTATGCAATTTTTTTAGTTGTTTTTCCTCTGGATTTCTCTTGAAGTTTTGACAATTGTGGTCTATGTGATGGGTTGCCGATTTTGATATGGTTTATAAGCCATTAGGATTGAATTTGGTCTTCCCTTTTGTGATTCTCTTCCTGATTAACCAAGAGTAGTGTTGCATATCATATGCATCAAATTTGGGTTTCATAGTTGTCAGTGCTTTGTTTTGAGGAGTACTGCATACTTCATTTACAAATTGAAGTTTGTTTTCCTTGCACTTTAACTGTGGGATCGTTTTGGCTGCCACCTGTGAGCTAAAGTTTATGGTTTGACTGAACTTCTGAAAACCATATCATATCATTGATGGTCTTACGTGTTTTCTAATTTTATGGCAATTGAGCATTTTATTTATTTCGTTCACTTGTGAGTTCTTGCTTGATATTCCCTGAATTTATTGGCAAACAAGATGGTGATTATACATTCTTTGCCTTTTTCATGTAGGATTTACGGATGAGACTCCCCGTGATTATCATTGTAATCTGGGACCTGATGGTAGGCGTAGAGATGCTGATGAGAGGCCTGAGCTATGCAGAGGGACAGTTGAGTTTGTTGCCACAAAAGAGTATATGGTTTGTCACCTCTTAACATCTGCTGCAATTGTATTTGTTTTCCAGTGTTCTTATCTCTCTGTCGCTATATTGGATTTTTGTGGTAAAAATCCTGTTTATACCACTTATTTCTCTAAGTATATCACTGCATGGTTTACTCAATATGCAATTTGTTGCAATATTTATCTTGAGCCAGGTGCGTGATCCCATGCCAGTTGTGTATTTCTTCCTTATCGATGTATCCATGAATGCCATACATACTGGTGCGACTGCTGCAGCTTGCAGTTCAATCAATCAAGTTATTGCTGATCTTCCGGTATGATTTACGTCAATTCACCTGATTCTGTAGCATGTAACTCAATATATTAGATTCTTGTGAGTGTCATTCCTCCATGGCATTTTGATGGACTCACTGATGCTATTTTTATGTTGAATGCTGCTTGCATTAATACATTTAAATTTAAACACATCTTCTGTCTTGCTATCATCCATGCACAGTTACTGTTTCTTTAATTGCTGAGAATTTGCATTTTCTTGGATTTCGTGGTGAGCTTGATGAGAAGGTTTGTGTTTATATTCTGATCATTGATGAATTTATTTTTGCAGGAAGGACCTAGGACAATGGTGGGAATCGCAACATTTGATTCGACAATCCATTTTTACAATTTGAAACGTGCATTACAACAGGTATTCTGTCATTTTAGAACTAGTGCCAATTTAGTTGACTATTTGTTTCATGTTATTGCATTGAATACAGTTTTTATTAAAGACGAGAATAAGAGTGTGCTTTTTTGCTTTGCTAAAAGTCCACTAATAATTTGATATGCATGTGCCCGTCTGAAATGAGCAATGCTTGCTTTCTACCTGTTTGAGTGTTGATTTAATATGTTCTAATTCTGTAATATTTTGGTCAAGATGGCTCAAAAAAAGAAAAGATCAGATTATTCAAAGTCCCACCTACACTTCACAACTAACACAAAATAGAAATCTTAATTACCATGAGGACAAATATGAAATTCCCAGGGAATGGATTTGCATAATTGTAATACCGCTATGCAAAGATATTTGATATGAATTGCTTATTTCTTGGGAGGGTGGTCTTCTCATGTGGTTGCTTTGAGAATATCCTTCTCTTATCTGATGTGAGGTCTGTTGCGAGAGTGGAAGACTGGATCATTTGAGAATGCATAGCATTCTAAATATGGTGATTGAAGCCAGGGATTTGTCCTGCTGGTTGTTATCTTGGCTGTTGCTTTTGTTGTGCGAAATTTTTTTAGCTTTCTTGGATCTTATGATACTTTATATTCAATTATTATGAAAAGTCTAGTGGATTAACATGAAAATTTTTTAATCTAATTTGATTTTTGGTGCATGTGCACAGCCACTGATGCTTATTGTTCCTGATATACAAGATGTCTACACTCCTCTACAGACTGATGTTATTGTTCCACTTTCTGAGGTTAGTTTTTAAATTTTTCTGTCTTCCAGGATCATCATAAATCCTTCGATGTTGAGTTAGTTTTAGGTTATAAGTTTTGAGATATTCAGAATTTTGTTTAATAATTTATGTTTGTCATGTGGATGAAGTGCCGTCAACATTTAGAGCTGTTACTAGAAAGCATTCCTAACATGTTCCAAAACAGTAGAACAGCTGAATCTGCCTTTGGTGCTGCAATCAAGGTATGCATTTTATGATGTTACTGCAAATGCACATTGTATTATAGCTTGCACGAGGTAAATAGGTGCACCTCGTATCATATGCTTAAACAGAATGAAGCTCTGTCCCATCTGTTACAAGGCAGTTTGGACATTTGTCTCTGCATAAGACATTTCTTGTAAAGTATTTTGTGAATGCATAGGAAGTTTCACTTTTCACTCAGATGTGTGCAGCCACACGATATTTGATAATATTTAATGTAGTTTTGCTTTATGTCAGGCTTCTCTCAATCTCATAAATTTTCAGTTTATAACTTGTGCATATAAAGAGAAAATGTGGAAACGAAAAGGAAAGGAGAAAAAGATACCATCAAAGAAATTTGCATTTATAATTTGAAAATAGTTTTCTGATTAGATAAATCTCATGCATCTTTTAATAATATATATATATATATGTATATATCAGGCAATGGAACAAGTTTAAGTGACCTTGAATGCTTAGTGGTCATATTTTCTAGTGTACAACTTGGATTTAATGCAAAGGTGTCTGTCATCTGAAGACAATATATCTTAAAGAGTAGAAATTATGGAAAGGCATTTGGGCAAGTATAAATGACCTTGTATACTCAGTGGGATATTTCCCAGCATACAACTTAGACTTCATGCAAAAGGATATTTCCCACCTTGAAATGACATGTCATAAGAAAAGATATTATGCATGAACATATGTTAGGTGGCTTGTGTAAAAGAGAGTGAGCCTTGGTGAACATGTACATCTCCTTCTGGAGCCAGATCAGTTCTAAAAGAAGGATAGGGAATCTCTTCGATATTATTTAAGAACATATTATTTCAGTGCTGTACATATTTACTTGTGTTTTATATATATTGATGTATACACCACAACAATTACAATGGGTTTTATTGTAAGCCTAAATTTCTTAGGCAACTATTCTTGGTTCCAAGATATGATTTTTGATACATTTGTGTTCTTGGAGATGAAACCAAACTGGTTTAAAATAACAACTAGGTAGAGTTCTTCTCTCTTTTCATGCTTATGGGCTTGGTAATTGGATGCATTTTCCTTTGTGCTCTTTTACTGCTGTTCTGGTATGTATGCACGTCAGCCTCATAAAACCTCTAGGATTATACAGCTTGCAAATTCGTTTGACACCCACATGGATGTAGATTTATATTATTTTAAATATGTACTTAGAAATTTTTTTTTCCAATTCAGGCAGCTTTTTTGGCAATGAAGAGCACTGGGGGGAAGCTTTTGGTGTTTCAATCAGGTTTGTTTGTGTTGAAATGTGTAATTAAATTATTCTATAATCCGATTCTTTATAACTTAGTTAATATGCAGTTACATGGAACTGTTTGTGTGAAAAAATTAAGAGCAGTTCTTTTTGCCTGATAAAGATAATGATATGTTATGATGAACATCACTGCTGACAAATTGTGTTCCTGCAGTCTTAATTTGATCATCTCTGTAGCCAACTTGATTATCCCATAAAAAATGCTTTTATGTGTACAATGTTGTGATGCTAGATGTGACTTAAACATAAATGGAAAAAATGAAGAACTCTCAGATAAGAGAGTTATTTAATTTATTCCAGATAAGATCCTAGGGTTCAGAAAACTGAATCAGGGCTCATTTGGCTTCGCTTCTATAGCTAGCTGCAGCTAATGAATTTGACACACTGTTTCTGTTGCATTTGTTCTTTTTGGTCCTTTGAATTCTATTCAAACTCTGAAATGGAGAAAATCTGGCAGACAATTCTTATTTATTTTTCTTTGTGATTAGTTCTGCCGTCGGTTGGCATTGGAGCTCTTTCTGCCAGAGAAGCCGAGGGGAGAAGTAACATTTCTGCTGGGGAGAAGGTATAAAATAACTTTCATATGTCTGCAAGCTTTGCCTTTGTGATAATTATACGTATTCTTAAATCTTCATGTGTTACTTGCAACTCAAAGCTTATCAAAGGCACACAGCAAGTTTGTCCTTCCTTTTGTTTTTCCCTTCTTGTGAAGCCCTGGTTCAACTATCCTTTCCCTTTTCTTTTGTAGTTAGTATAATGTTCTTTTGCCCTTATTTGCGGTGGCCTGGTGGCTGAAGCTTTCTGATAACTTTATGTTTTTATTGGCTGCATTTATTTGTTTATTGTTTATTTGTTTATTTCCTCCACTTCCTCCCATTAAAGGAAAGGAAAGACAGCAATTGTACAGAAATGTAATTCAATTTAAATGATATGATTTGCAATCGTACATAAGATTGAGATACTTCAGTGTTTGATTTGGTTTTCCTTTATCAATGCCAAGCTATCTTGGCTTCATTTTTTTTTTTTATATATTTTCCCTGCTTATTTCACCCAGTAGTGAACTTAACTGCTGAAGAAGTAATCAGTTTAATGGAACACTATAGCCTGATGGTTTGGGTACCAAATGGTTTGTTTTTTAGGAGGCCCACAAATTACTTCAACCAGCAGATAAAACTTTAAAAGAAATGGCGATTGAATTTGCGGAGGCTCAGGTGACATCTTCAATCCTTTTTTCCTCTATTAAATGGTCATAATTTAGGTATTGGTAGAGACGCTTGTAATGTGGCTGGTATTTTAGCCTGTTTGCTTGATTTATCTGAGCCTTATTTTCTAGTTTGTTCTGGTACATGTTCCAGGTCTGTGTTGACGTATTTATTACTACCCAGACGTATGTGGACATTGCCTCTATATCTGTTATCCCCAAAACAACTGGAGGACAGGTATTAATTGAATAGTTGAATTCCAAGTGGCGTCATCTGCTCATGATGCCAGTTATAGAACTCTATCCTTGTGCTGAATGGGCTACAAGTTTTTTATGTGGGCAAATAGCGTTTTTGGGTTTTAACTTTTGGTTTGCACTATCTTTTCAGGTGTATTACTATTACCCTTTCTCAGCAGTTTCAGATCCTCCAAAGCTTTACAATGATCTTAGATGGAATGTCACAAGGCCTCAAGGTTTTGAGGCGGTGATGCGTGTGAGATGCAGCCAGGTAGACCTTTTTGGGATACTCAGACGTGTCTCTCCCAGCTGTTATAAATTGATTGGTTTTGTGTTTGCAAAAGCTTGCAGCCGTACAGAATACCTGTAAGTTGACAAGGCTTGTTTCTTTGTAGGGAATTCAAGTTCAACAATACTATGGAAACTTTTGTAAGCGTGTTCCAACAGATGTTGATCTACCTGGGGTTTGTATTTTTTTCTACAAAATACTTAAATTTTATTGTAGTGATTATTGAAGTTTGTTATACCTTAATTTTCCAATAATCCATTAGTAATGAGTAAAGGTCGTTTAATTCATGCTCTGTTGGCATTTTTGTATTTGCTTTGTTCCTTAAGTTTGAGTATCAAATTAAATTTGAAGTCATGCTTTCAAGGTATTCAATCTGAAAAAGCAGCCAAAAACTTCATCCTCATCATAAGCTATGGGGTGAAGGATTGCAAATAAACTTAGAGTGTGTTTGGATGCAAGTATTTGATTTGAAATCTTGGATTTCAAATATAAGGATTTCAAATAACATGTAATTACATGTCATTTCAAATCCTTATTAAATGAGCTTTTAAATTTATTGTGGATTTGTTAGCTTTTAAATTTATTGTGGATTTGTTTTAAATTCTCATGTATACAAATCAATATAGTTTCCAAATAAGAGATTTCATTGAAATCCAAATCCATGTCCAAATCTTTTGCTTTCAAACATAGCATTATTGTATTTATCTCCTGGAAGTTGATTGATCACATCTATTTCTGATTTCCTTTATCTTCTTAAAGATTCTTAGTTTAATCATTGAATAAATGTTGTCACTTAGTTAATATCAAATTGTTCTACCTGTAAACAACCTTCTTTATTTTATTTTATTTTGCAGATAGATAGTGACAAAACTATAATGGTGACATTGAAACATGATGACAAATTACAGGATGGGTCCGAGTGTGCCTTTCAGGTTTATTTCTTGCTGTCAGCTACTTTTTGTGATCCTTGTATCGCATTTGCTTATTACTGATCTCTGATTTCAAATTATAACAGTGATTCTTTAGTTGCAGCAATTGCAATTATTTTTTTGTCACGTGGCGTGTCTTTTTTTTTTTTTGTACTTAACTAAGCCGCAATTGACTGCGATGTGATATTAATAGAAGTTTAGCTTTTTAATTGCTCTCGTCATCTGCTGATACTGTTTGCCTCATTGTTCAGTGTGCCCTCCTCTACACGACAGTGTATGGCCAAAGAAGAATTCGTGTTGCAACCTTATCATTACCATGCACAAGTAATTTAAGTAATTTATTTCGCATGGCTGACTTGGACACTCAATTTGTATGCTTTTTGAAGCAAGGTATGCATCATGTATTTTTGTTTTGTCTTGGTTTTGCTGTTATCGTATTGATGGTTCTCTTATGCACCTTTTTCCCAATCTGCAACTCTCTCCAATCATTTATCTCATTCACATTTAAAAAGCTAATATGCTATGCTTGCTAATCACTATTTGGCCCATTGCATTCATGTGCTATCTCTACTACGGTTGTGTAATTCTCTCCTAAAGTTTTTAGAGATCATGGTAGAAGTATTATTTTGATTATAAGATGACTGACATTTTTCCTTATTTCACCCACTGCATTTGTGTACCATCTCTACTATTGTTGTGTAATTCTCTTCTAGAAGTTTTTAGAGATCATTGTATAAGTATTATTTTGATTTTAAGACGACTGACATTTTTCCTTATTCGATTTTTCCTTGCAGCGGCAAATGAAATTCCCTCCACTCCTCCATTGCATGTTCGAGAACAAGTTACAAACTTTTGTATAAATATTCTACTTTCATACCGTAAATTTTGTGCAACTGTCTCATCATCGGGACAACTTATTCTGCCAGAGGCACTGAAACTTCTGCCTCTTTACACTCTTGGTAAGTAGTTGCCTGCATTTAGTTTATGCTGATTTCTCAAATGTCTTTTCTGGAAACTGCATTGTTCATTCAATTCCCTCATGCCATCTAATACTTTCTTTTATGAAGACATGTACAAGCCATGAAAACCTGGGTATGCAACAAATTTCTATCTTATAAGATAACTAGGCAAGTTTTAAATATCAAAGATGAATTAACATGTTCAAATTAATGTAAGTTGAACAAGTGTGTTGGTTGAGTGAAGTCCTTATTTTTTATGTTCCTTTTCCTTTGTTTTTTCAGCTAAGACTCAGGGTTTCAATTAGATAACTAGTGTGTATTTTCTCATTTTGCTGGGTACTGGTATTTCCTGTTCTGATTAAAACTGTATTGTACTTTTTTGTTCCCTTTTATTTTTCCAGCATTGATCAAAAGTACTGGATTGCGGATTGATGGGAGAATAGATGATCAGTCTTCTTGGATTAGTTATGTTAACTCAGTTTCTAGTCCTCTAGCCATTCCACTGGTTCACCCAAGGATGATTCCTATTCATGGCCTTGATACACAGGTATTAACTGTCATTGATTTCCTTATGAATGATGCTGTACTAAATTTGGTCCCTAAACTTAATTTAATCTTTCTTCTGATTGACAGGAAGGAAATGAGTCCTTTGTTCCCGATGCACTTCCACTCTCTAGTGAACACGTGAATGATGAAGGAATTTATCTCCTTGAGAATGGTCAAGAATGTTTAATATTTATTGGGAACTCAGTGGATTCAAATATCTTGCAACAACTTTTTGGCTTTTCCTCTGTTGATGAAATCCCTATTCAGGTAACATGTTTACATCTTTGTGAAGTGATTATGTTTTCCTTGCACTATCAGTCTTTATTGGGAAGTTGTACTGGAGCCTTAGAGTGGAGGCAAATGGGTAACCCATATGAATTTAGGACGTAGCTTTATGAAATGGGTAACCCATCTGCCACAGAACAGGTTGATATTTAATCTTGATAACTAGATGTTTAGTGTACTTTTTCATTTACAAAGCATTGTTAGTATTATAACTGAGGGCTTTCATTTCATTTTAATAGAGGAAGAAATTAGAGAAGGGTGTAATTTTGTGAAGAACTAATATGAATGATTAGAAAATTATGGTGGTCCTAGATATTACAATAGGCAGCATCTTTGTTTGAGCTCATTGGTAGTTCCTGAATTAATATGATTTTCTAAGTTCGAGAAAAAATTGATTCTATAAATCATGTGTAGCAGATTAAATGGATTTGCTTACCTGCACAGTTATTATACGTGCCAGTTCTATAACTTCTATATTCTTCCAGGCTCAGATTGTCCCGCAGCAATTTGACAATCCTTTATCAAGGAAGTTTAATGATGTTGTAAATGAGATACGGCGCCAAAGATGTTCTTACTTACGGTATAACTTATTTTTATTTGCCATCTTTTACTTTATGGATCTAGTACTTGCTTGATTAGGATATCATGCCTGATTTAATCAATATCTTATTTTGCAGCTTAAAGTTGTGCAAGAAAGGAGATCCATCAGGTCAGTTTGTTGGCCTACTCTTAAGTATGACTATGGAATTAAGTATGCCCTGCTAGGAAACCACGTTTAATAAATACGAGCAAACTAGATTATCCAAAACTAGTAACAAAATCATTATTATTTTCCTTCCCCTTTTCAGAAGACGCGCAAAATTTCTTTCATGCTATTTGCATTGCCCAGTAGCCTAGCAAGAGTGCCTACATGTTTCCCATGTATATTGGACCTTGCCCTGTATTATTTCAGATATGCCCAGCTGTCTTTCATGTATGCATTCATTATTGGTGTCACTTGAAAATTATAACATGTGAGGAAGAGGCTGCATTTTATTGCAGAAGTCCCCCCCTCTCCCCTATCTGGCCTTAATCATATACTGCTATATGGTGACAGTCTTAAATTGAAGTTTCTTCTGTGCGGTCATGGCTTCATGGGTCATCTTGTGATTGATAATAAACTTTTAATACCCAAGTTTGGTATTGTTTGTGACTTACCGTAGTTTTCACAGCTGCCATCATGCAAAATTTTTTTTTGGGTTGGTGTTGGAGTTAACTGGATCATGATAATATTTGATTTCCATGATTGAAACCTGAATGTTTGGAGTTCAGTATTGACTAGAAAAATGATTTCAGCCTACTGGTCTGAGAAAATTTATAATCTATGAACATCTATGCTGTGTCCTATTGTTCTTTACCTATACACACCACACACTCTTCCAAGTTGTGAAAGGTTTATATCTAACTTGATAGATAAAACATTGGCTGTTACTTTCATTCTCAGGACTATTATTCTTTTCATATTTGATCGAGGACAAAGTTCCAACAGGCGGCCTTTCCTATGTTGAATTTTTGGTGCATATCCATCGGCAAATTCAAATGAAAATGTCTTCATAATTTTGTGCATCCTCAGTTCCAATTTTTGAGTGTCTCCTGGCTATTACAGAACTGGATTTCAAAGAAAAGGACACTGAGATCTATACTGGAATATGATATCTGGAGCTTGTACAATGCACATTATTTGTTTGTAGGAAATCAGCTGGGATGAATTTTGCAATATGAGAGTTGTAAGGTTCTGTATTCGTAGCGATTAATGACGTAATAACCGCCCCTTTGTTGTTCTGCCCCATTGTACTCCCTTCTTTTCTCCAATTCATACTGTGTAATTTTGATGACTGCCTTTCTTTTTTTCCTGGGGGCTTGCACTTTGTGAATTCTGCCAAGGTCAAGCATACAAGGGTTTTAGTAGCCATAAAGCAATGTAAGAATCCCCATGAACATTATGGAGGGGAGTAGAAAGGTAAAAACAATGTCTGCCATAGTTTTGCGCACATTTTTGAATTGTATACATTAACATGGCGAGTCGAATGAAAATTACATAGTGGTGAGAACAATCTTTTGCTGTTTCATTATAGTGCCAAAATGTTGTCCAACTTCATTTAAATTTCCATGCTGTTGATGCCTTAGTTAAAGCTGCAATGTGTACTTCAGGGAGGTGAATTTTCTTGGTTTGGTTCTGATCCAGTTGTGCCCAATTTTCTTTTGCCTCCAACAATGAATACCAACAAAACGGGAAATTGCTGCTCGTGCATTTATGGAAACTGCTAAATTGCTACATTCGTTCATACCAACAATTAAGGAAATTCCTGCCCGTGCTTTTATGGAAACTGCTAAACTGCAACATTCATTCATGTAAAGATAACGTGACATGAATACACTCTTTAGAACTCATAAGTTTAAATTAGAACACCCTAATTTTTCAATTTTAGAATCATGATCCAGTCTAGTTTCGTTGCCCCCATAAATTCCTTGTTTCTGTATGACTAAAAATGCATATTAATTTGGTAAAAAAAAATGCTTATTAATTGGATAACTACCAAGAAAACCAAGACATTAGGAAATGCATTTTATTACAAAGGAGATCATTAAAGCTGGTAAACATGGTTAAATTGCATCACAATAAATAATCAGTACATTGTGAATTTCTCCTTCGTCTTTTCAAATACTTGTTCTGCTATGACAGCACCACTACCATCAGCTTGTTTGATCTCCAAATGAGCCTTCTGATAAAACCCAGTTCCTCTTAAGGCATCAGCAATGAAATCATCAAATCCAATTGCTATAGCTGCTTCAGCTTTGGCTCCATAAACCAACCTCTGTTGCAAAATAGCGAAAAAACAGAGAGTATTAGTTAGAAACGCACAAGCTTAAAGATGAAACAGTTAAATTACCCAAAGAGACTGAGCAAGATTTCTGCCCCTTTAGACCTTAATTCTTGAGAGATGGATGGCACCAAAACACATTGGACAGGGCTCACAGGAAGCATAAATTTCACAATCTGAGAGCTCAATTCGGTTAAGCTTCTTGCATGCCTGAGAAAAATATGCATTCTAAGGTTAGAATAATGAACCTGTAGGTGCATACTATGGAATTGTCATTTCAACAATCAGTAAGGAGATAAACATAGTATTATCATTTCCATGCCGAACCTCTCTAACAGCAGTAACTTCAGCATGTGCAGTAGGATCAGTGTGTTTCAGAACCATATTGTGGCAGCTCACAACTACTTCATCATTACGAACAACAACAGCACCAAAAGGGCCTCCATCACCACATTCAACACCCTTGTATGCTTCTTCAACTGCTCTTGTTAAGAATTTGTGATCTCTATCCTGAACAGCTGATTGAACAATAACAAAAAACTCAGTTTGATGACTAAAAGAATCTATCAGTAGACCTGACAGCTATGATTTTGGAGACGATCCCTCTTCAGCAGGATGGTAGATAAATCCAATATGTTTAACAAAAACCATTTTCAGAACCAACATGATTGGGCATGATAGAAAAGAAGGGAAGTGGACTAACTGAATTGCATACTAACATGTAATAGGAAACAATTGATCATACGAAGACTTTACAATTAAACACTACTGTTATTCCATTAAAAAATAAACATAAAAATAATTGAACTAAGTTACAAGTATGGCATTACCTTCCTGATGACCAGCAAATGCAGATGCCACAGAGATAGTTCCATCTTTAGCTTCCACCACTGTTGAAAAGAACATGGGGCCAAAGAAAAATAAATAAAGCATCAAGAAACTGACATTTAATATAAACAATAGCAATACGAAACATACTTACCTTGGATTTCTAGTCATCATCAAGATGTTAAACATTAACTAAGCGTTCCCAATCGATAAAAAAATAAGACAACTAATGATAATAAGGATGACACAAATTATCTTCTACTCCCATCTTGCATTTACTTTAGTTGTTAAACCCAAACTAGGAGGACAGATTACATGACTGAAACTATAAGGGTATCAAAGCATAGGCAGCAGTTATTTCATCCTGTCAAAAAAAATAAGGAGACCAGCAAAGCTATCAAATATTGCATTAAGGGAAAAGCAATGAACTGGCTTTAAATTTTCATCAAAAGTTAAAATTATCAGATCTAAATTTGGTCATTTCCATAGCAATGATCATATTAGAATTGCAGAATAAGTTCTGCGTAATCAGTTCAACATCACAGGACAAGGAAAACTCAGCGTTTTCAGTAGTAGATCGAAATCAAGATCCTTGGCCAGAATTTAATTGACACAAACAACCAAAGACAAATCACAGCATACAAACCTCTGAAAAAAGAAACCAAATTTCATCATATCAAAGAAAAATAATAATTATAGGTTTCTCTTTTGAGCCTTTAACTCAATGCCAATCAGAGAGATCCGACCAACAATTCCAAAAATTACCACCGACAACTTCGAGATTAAAAAACCAAGAAAACACAAAACACAAAAAAACGGCGTAAAAAAGAAACCCAGATCAAGCAATTACAATTTGCACTATAAAATGGGAATTACAACATAACATACGTAAAAGAAAAGCACATAGCCAAACTGAAATCATATTCAAGAAACAATGAAAGGAAAAAAAAAAAAGAAAATAATGCATAAAAACAGATGATTGAAACTATATATATATATGTACAAGAAAGACAAATATAAAATAAAATCAAGAAATCAAGAAACGTACCATTAGCATCCTCCATGATCAAAGGAATGAATTTCAAATTTCAAGATTCAAGAATCCAAGAAATGGGTTATGATAAAGAAACCGAGTGGAGGAAGAAACGAGATAAAAGAGAAAGAGAGGGACGTGTAGAGAGAAACTTTTTTTTTTTTTGAACGAAGTGAAGAGATAAACTAGTGCACGAAAATTACACAATATTTATAGTACGTAAATACAGTTTAATTGCTGCTGCTGCTTCTTGTTGTTGTTGTTATGGGTGCGAAAACGAGAAAAAAAAGAGAAGGAAAAAGAAAGAGCATGCGAATGTGAACGCAAATGTAAAGGCTTTTAGTACTTATGATTATAATAACGTGGTGATGGTGGTGGAAAACGAGATGGAATCTTTGATGCTTTTTTTTATTCAAGTTTTTGTTTTTTTTTTATTTTTATTCTTTCATGAAGCATCTGAGAACCACCCCCACAGACGCAACAGCCATAATTTTTGGGAGGGTATGAATTCTTAGTTAAAAAAAAAATCAAGAATTTGGAATTGGGATTATATTATGGAAAGAAATCAAGAATACATGGATAGTAATCTTAAACTAAAGCTAAATTAATATAGTAAGAATATAATTTCTAATGTACCTACTATATATACACGGATTTGGAATTTTTTTTTATATTAACCAAAATTTGATATGATTTTTTTTAATATTTATATTTTGTGTAAAAAGTTGAGAAAGTTTAAATTTAAAAAAAGGAAACTATTATTTTAATGGTGTGTATTTTGTGAAAAACATTGCACTCAATGTGTAACTAATTGATGCTAGCCTAAATTAAATTAAATTAAAAAAATTGGATTGATATAATAAACCATGAACACTTACTTGTAGAAGCTACTATTGCTCCAACTGATATTTTAAATTTCAGTTGTGATGTATGAAATTATATAAAACTAGTGGTGCATCCGCGCGTTGTTCGGATTTTAAATAATTATTAAATAGTTTTAGTAAATTTAAAATTATAAATTAATTAAATATAAAAGTAAAAATTTAGAAAGTTATTATAATAATTTTTATTAAATATATATATATATATATATATAGTAATAATAATAATTAGAGAAATAAAATTAAAAAAATAGAAAATAATTGATAAGTTAAAATTATTTGGATGTTTTAATTAGAATAAAAAGACATAATTTTTAATAAAAAAATAGTATTTTAAATGTAGTATAAAATAAAAATTTCTAATAGTTTAGTTAAAATTTTTATTTTAAATTATGTATTACAATGTAAACTAGAATCTTCTGTCACATTTTAATTTTAGAATTTGTGCTTGAGAGCACTATGTATGATTCCTTAAAATGTCAATGCCATTTCCGTTGATTCTAATAAACATCGAATAAAATTATATGCCGATAGCTAGCTTTGAATAAAATAAAGTTACTTCTTTTTGCATTTATATTTGTTTCTCGTGAGAAAATAGTTAGATGTTTATTCTTTTAATTACATTTTATTTTATTTTTGCACAAAAATAAAATTTAATAATTTATCTTTTTTAAAATGTGATTACTTTTTTCTAATATAAGCATCAACTAAAATAAGAATTATATATTTTTATAAATAAATAATAAAATGTAGAGCTTTTGATATGCATTATAAACTAAAAATTATTATTTTAAGAAGAATTAGAGTACATATAGACAAAATTTAGTCAATATTTAGCAAGTTAAATACAAATTCTAAAAAATATGTCTAAGAAATGAGAATTAAGCTTATTCAAAGTGAATTCCATATCATATATTTGATAATAGAAAGGTTCTTGTGTGCACTCAACTTATTATATACAATGGTTAAATATGTAAAATTAAAATACAATTCTTATTTTTTTATTGAGGATATGAATGTTTTTAGAATTTGAATAGTATTGAGATATGTATAATATTGTTTTAGTTAAAAATTAATATTAAATAAATATGGTAAATATTTTATTTTTAATAAAAATTAAGATTTTTAATGGTTGTTTTTTGATGAAATTTTTTTTAATGGTTTAACATATTAAATTTTAGAATAAATACTCAAATATAAAGATAAATACTTCTCAAATTTTTGATTTCATAAGTTTAGAGTTTAGTATTTAATATGTATATATTACTTGAAAGATCTTGTAATTTTATTTGAATAAAATCGAATTAATTAGTGCCTGTCAATTTTTTATTAACTTTGGATACTGATCAATTAAATAAAAAAATGTATAATAAAAGTCAATGTCGAGATTTTTTTTATTTTAAGAAAAAATGTGTAATTAAACGTGGCGAATCAGCTAAAATAAGGAAATTGTTTTTTTCGACTGCAAGTAGTCATATTCTGATAGTTGAAACAGTAAAAACTGCGCCACACTAATAAGGGAGCAGCAAAGTCGCCATAAAAAGGGCCAATTATGTGAATGCCCTCTCCAACAAGATACCAAAATACATGGACTTTTCACCCACCAAAGCAAGCAACGCTGCCTAATTTTGGCATTCTTCTCTTCTAATTGAAGGAGAAAGGATGTGCAAAAAAAGTTGATTTTTTTTCTTACATGAAGTATGTAATGTAACTTCTTGATTAATTTTTTCACTAATAGTCATTATCTACCAAAAGAATTCAATCTTCAAAGAATAGAATAAATGCCTTTGGTGGACTTTTTATTATTATTATTATTATTTTTCAGTCTATGGCTTGCTGTATCAGATATTTGATTCCTTCAAGTAAAGAGAAAGAGGCAACTCAATTGCTATCCAAATCCAATCCTTATCAGCCTACCACTCAAAAGGGGAAGAAAATGACACAGCATGACGATGATATGATCTGTTCCATCGACCAAACATTACGGATTTGCATGTACAACGTGGATCATATAATATTTGTGCAAATCGTGTCATCTTCACAAATATTATATTGAATTCCTTTCTTCAAAGTTATGCTGTTCTAATTTTCGTATTTAGATGCTCTAACCCCCCAACTTCAAATTCCATATGAAAATGACCCTTTGGTGCCTAAAATAGAAATTTCAGACAAAGAATTCCTGAAATTTGGGAACTGCCAAAAAACACAATTGCGAGAACATATGCATTCTCCTCCTTTCCAGGAACCAATAACAACCCCAGCAACGGTAAAATTCCATAAATTAAAGCAAAAAGCATGAGGTCAGAAAGTCCTATTCATATTCACTCAACTCTCATTCTAACCAGAAACCACATCTTCGAAAAATTAAATGCGACTGAACTGATTGCAAACAACTTGGAATTTAACACTATTGTTCAATATTTCAAAATTGGTCCTCTGCAAAAAGCTTGAACTCATATAATTAAAAGAGGTGACATAAACATCAACATCCACGCTCGAAATAAAGATTCAATTCAAAATTATCTAAAATACTAGTGAACTACTATAGAAAACCCCATCAGTGCATGAGCATACAAGGATCATAAGGAAATGCTTGCAAAATCATTTCTTCTTTCCCCCCTTGGCAGCATCACCAGCCTTTGCCTGCACAAGAACAATCAATTAGTACTCATATCATCTTGAAGACAGAAACAAGTAGAGGGCATGATACAACATCAAGAAAGTACTGCTAACAAAACTGATCAGGATCAGCTTACCTTCTTTACTCCTCGGACCTTCTTGGACCTGTTCTTTCTCTCTTTCATTTGTTTCCTCGACTTCTCTACCTTAGTAGCAAGCCCATTCTGCATATAAAGGACAAAAAATTAGCAACCATGCATGAAATCCAGGGCTTAACAACCCGACAAAAATAAGAGAGTGCATCAACTATGCATTTAAGGATAACCACACAAGCAGAGTTGCCTTAACCATCAAGTGTGGATTGAAAATATAGAAAAACAGCTTACCCTGATGAGTCTGTATTTGGGCTCGTACTTCTTAGCATTCTCAACTGAATCATAAATCAATCCAAACCCAGTAGACTTCCCACCACCAAAGTGAGTCCTGAACTTGAATACAAAAATTGTGTTGGGATCCTTAACCTCGTACAAATTTGCAAGTTTTTCCTTTAGCTCCGCCTTCACAGCACAAAACAAAATAAACAAAACAAGGTAAATTGACCACAAACAAGTCAAAGAAAAAACAATTCCCGACTCTCTCATTTCAAACTTAATGCAAAAAATGGTGACCTCATTTTCCATTCACTCTGATAGTAGCATAATTATTAACACAATACCAGTAGCTTGAATATTTCACTTCACTCCAGAAAAACTATTACATAAGTGACTATCCATGGATATAAACTCGTTATACTTTAAACAAGTTACGAAACCTGTTAAATTGTGAGTTTATATTTAAGTAAGTGTATTGGACGCTCTTTATTAGTGCAAGATCGGGAAACACAGCTACATTGACAAAATGAAATAAAATTCCCACTTTTTTTCTTGAATCCCCATTATACCCAGTAAACTATATAAAAAACGCAAATGAAATGTCTGGGAAAATCAACTTAAGGTGGAAAAATACTAAATCCGAATCAAGATGTACCTTAGAAACATTGGCTCTTCCAGGGTGGAGAACATCAATAACCTGCATTATCCAAAAGAGAGAATTCAACATCAAACACAAGAAGACAAGACCAACACAAAATGGAAAATAAGAAATAACAGTCATCATAATCACTCTACATTGAGTCTCATGCTCACTACAATTCTATAATATTACATTACACCCTAAAAGTTTAAGACCCCACAAAAAACAACCAGATTAAAAATTGTTTCAAAATCAATTAATTCACATAAGCAACCATCCAAAACTTAACTAAACAAACACCAATTGCTCAGTATACCAAATACTTAGTACAAGCCACATATTAAAGTTACATTAATGGCCTCAGAGATCTTGGTGGATAAGATTCATCAGATGGATTTCTTTCAAACCCATCAAGAGTAGCAAATATTTTATAACATCACTGGCCTAAACAGCAAAATATTACACCCAAAAATCTAAAACTAAAGTCAAAAACTTTTCCTTTAAAACGAAAAAGCAAAACGAACCCAATCATATAAGGCAAACAACGAATTCACATCACATATCCACATGGCTGTCACATACTCCTATCATTTAACAATCATCAACACATAACATTTCTTTCATCTCTTATGAAAGATCCAAAACATATGTGAACTCTATAAATCAATCAACAATCTTATCATCCTTTGCCCTAATTTACACTGCACATTAAGATCTGTGGCTTAATAGAAAGAATTTGACAAAACAAAAAAAAAAACACTTAAGCTTACAAATTGCTTCCTAGAGAGGAGGCGGTTGGTCATGAATTTCCTGGTGCGAATAGTAACCGCTTTGTCCGCCATGGTTACAGTAACAGAGCTGCTCTACCTAAACCCTACCTTCGCTAATCTCTTTGAGGCGGAGAAGACAAGTAGCAGCAAGGAGCAGAGAGTGGTGAGATTACAAAACCCTAGCTTTTATAGCATTTTATTTAGGGTTTCGTTTTTCAATTCTTCTTGGACCATTGATTGATGCCCTGTCTAGACCCATTTCCGGCCCATTTATGATTTGTGGGTTTCGTGGATGGATGTTTTGGGAGGGCTTTAAGAAACACTGTTGATTACTTACTAGGCACTCCTCAATTTTACATTAATATGTGATATAGTCCCTCTTGCTTCCAAATTAACACATAATAACCCACTTAAAGTATAGATACATAATAACCCACTTAAAGTATAGATGCCCTCGAAAGTTTGTTCGAAAATTCCACAATTCATAAATTTTTAAAATGTTATTTTCTAGCATTTTTTTCTCTTTATTAAAATATTTTATTATTATTATTCAATTTTAATTATCATATTTTAAATATATTTTAAGTTGTAGTCTTTTATTGTATAGAAATATATATGATAAAAATTGATATACAACTGCCATAATATGAGCATATATAGAGCTTAAAAAATGTACTTATTTCTCGAAAATGTCGGAAATGAATTATTATTTATAATCCTTTTGCTTCTGAATTAACAATTATAATCCTTCTTTATATATATAATAATAAAAAAATTTAGATATTCTTAAAAGTTTGTTCGAAAAATTCCCAATTCAGAATTTCTCAAGATGTTATTTTCTAGCTTTTTTGTCTTTTTATTATAATATCTTATAATTTTTTGCTATTATTGTTGGTTTAATTCTAATTATCATATTTAAAATTTATTTTAAACAAAAGTTTCTTATTATATAAAAAAGGTATATGATATAAAATGACGTACAACTGTCATTATATGAGCATTTATAGAGAATAAAATGTACTTATGTCTAGAAAATGTCCACAATAAAATTAGTTTTATAGGCAAGCAAGGACTTATTTGTGGAATCAATGCTAAAATTGAGGGACGGGAAGATATAATTACAAATTAGTAAAGACTAAAGTATATGTTACAACAAATACGAGGGGTTATATTTAGTAATCAACCAAAACAAAATCCCTCCAATGAAGAAAATGACAAATCAAGAAGAGATGAGGTTCGTCAATCTCCAATAATCTAACACACTAACGGCTTCACCACCATAAACCCATCAAAATATCTTCAATTTCTGTCTGATCATCTCCTAAAGATTCAATCTTTCCTATTCCTTGTGAATAACCCAGTTTTCATCAATCTTCAAATTCAATGGCTTCTGCTTCTTTGATCGAAACGCCTGCATTAAAATGGAAGCAAACATTCCCTCTTCTTCAATTATCCCAACTTCGCCCACTTCCTTTTAACCCCCTCAAACCTGGTTCTGCAAAATATCGCGTTACTTTGACAATGAAAGGTCAAAACTTTAATAAATTTAGCATGAAGTGCTCTGTAACTGATAAACATTTAACGAACTTTGATAAACACAACAATGTTCCAGTTTCTGCTTCAAATCCTGCCTCTAAGCCACACCCATTTGAGGTAATTTACAACACGATAATGAAAGCCCTGAACTTGCTTAAAAAACCTGCAATTGCAGCGATTTTAATTGGGGCTTTATTGATGTATGATCCCAATTCTGCATTTGCTGCATCCGGTGGAAGAATGGGTGGGAGGTCTTTTTCCCGGTCCTCATCTTCTTCGTATTCGAGAAGCTATTCTGTGCCTCGGAGTTCAAGTCCCGGGTTTTCGTTCTCTGCGCCGTACTATGCCTCGCCGTTCGGTGGGGGCGGAATTTATGTGGGTCCTGCAGTTGGAGTTGGTGCTGGGTCTAGCTTGTTCTTTGTATTGGCTGGTTTTGCTGCTTTTATGTTGGTTTCAGGATTTCTTTCTGATAGAAGTGAGGGTGGGGTGCTTACTGCTACTGACAAAACTACAGTTCTTAAGCTTCAGGTACTGGTTGTTTATGGATTAGCTGGATGTTTCTTTACTGCTTTTTTGGGTTTTAATGATTATTTGTTTCATGTAGTGGTGTAATTTACTTTAGCTCGAAGCAATTGTTGGCTAATCGTTGGTTCTTTCTGTGATTTTGATTGTTAAGGTGATTTTTATATGTTTATCTTTTGTCTATGATGTTCTACATTTGGTATTAGCACCATGTTATTTAAAAATGGTTTCCTTTTGGATTAAGAAAATATGTATGTGGGTGGGATAGCTAACTAGTTATGGTAATAGGTTGAGGGAAGAAAGTTTATGGCACCTATTACATGGTATATTGAAAAAATGAGGGAGGCGGGTTACACTGCATGGATAAATGTAAGAGTGTGCCGAAATTATAAAAAAATGGGAAGTTTGAGAGGGAATGAAAAGTAGAAAGTGACTAAAAGTTATGCATTTATTCCTTTCCCTTAGAGTTCCAAACTCTGCCTGAATTGCTTTTCCTTAACTTTATGTTTTCAGCTTATGAGGGAAAAAGAACAGAGATTATTATTGGTTCAGGTGAAAAGAACAAGATTCATTGCACTGTTGATGTAGGCCAATTGCTGTGAATTCTTTTCTATGTTGCAACAAAATGTACTGATGCCAAATATCATCAGTTTACTATTATTGCAAGAGAAGTTGTTTTCTACCATTGGTTGAATTTTGCTCTTGCAAGTGATGCAATTGTTGTTTAACCAAGGATTTTTGTTTCTATAATGATCATTTCCCTTTTCGATTTTCTTTTCTTAGGTTGGGTTGTTGGGCATGGGGAGGTCTCTTCAAAGGGACCTCAATCGAATTGCCGAAGTTGCAGATACATCCTCACCTGAGGGTTTGAGCTATGTTCTGACAGGTATAGCTTTTCAAAAACATTGTGTCTAAAAGCTGCCTAAAACTTTGGATACAGCATGTTCTAATTATACTATTTTATAGCCATTTTCCTTTGTTTTTGGTTCATTGAATGGCCAAAGTATAAATTCATACAAACCTCAACAGCAGTCTTATTAATGAAATCAGTCATATGCTCATAGGTTGTCTATTTGCACTGGTTCATACTATATGTATTTTGGTTTCAGAGACATCACTAGCTTTACTTCGGCATCCAGACTATTGCATTTCTGGTTATTCACATGTAAGTTAAGAGCTTTAACTTTTTTCTAGTTGTTCACTGGTGGATTTACTGATTTAGTATATTTCTGCATTCTCTAATATATGCATCTGTATTAAAGGTGGATGTCAAGAGAAGCATGGAGGATGGTGAGAAACGTTTCAATCAACTTTCTATTGAAGAAAGGGGTAAATTTAATGAAGAAACCCTTGTTAACGTGAACAACATAAAGAAGCAAAGAACAACAAGTAGCAGAGCCAATGGATTCAATAATGAATATATAGTGGTAAGTTTTCATCTCTGTAGTTGCTTTGGTTTTAAATTTGATGCAGCTAATGCAGTGAAAAACTTTATATAGCATGACATTTTGGATTATTTGTTCACCTGTTGAGCTTCAGGGTTTGGATTTGTTGAGTATTGAAACAGATATATATTCTGAATCACTGTATTTGAAGACTTATTTGATAGTTTAACAAAGCTCTTGTCTAACCCTTTTAGTTTAGCCATTTTATGTGGGCTAAACTTCTCAAGGAAATGTGTAGTGGATTTTAAACCTCTGTTTAACCATTAATCTATTTTAACTATCTCTTTTTTAAAAATTTTTCCCCAAATCTGGCTGGCACAACTTTGAACTATGGGATTTAGAGTGACCTGCAACAGGTAACTACAGATTGGTGGTGTCTAAGAAAGGCTTGATTCACCTTACATAGGATCGTAAAGCACCTCTGTGAAAATGACTTGTGATATATCATTATTTGATATGAAGTGATCCTCCTATATGCACATCTAGGGGGGAAAAAAGGGTCTAGTTCATACTAAATTCTACCACCCAAAGCCAAGTAATTTACAATGGTTTTTTCTTGTAAATCTGAGATGGATGTATATCTATTGGAAAAAAAAACTCATTTTGCCTAAGATGCTAATTATAATTTATAGAGAAGCCTTGTCGATTTGGTACTAGAGCAGCCTTTGGCTTGCAGGTTGCAGCAAAATTCCAAATCCAATTATTTTCCTCTTGACTATGATCAGATATGTGAAAAAAGAAAGAATTAAACGGAACCAAACAAAGAGGTTTTTGGATGACCATTTGCCTCTGGGGTAGGATAGAGCCCAGCTGCACTATGCTTATGCTATTTTAGTAGATTAATGATAATGTGTAACCAATTGAACAAAACCTCTTTGGCCTGTTCATTGTTTGCAGCAGTATTGCATCTAGCATTCAGCATTAACTATTGTTAGCATTTGTCAAAATAGGGACTATGTCTCAAATTTTTTCATTTTTCTTCATCATGAAATTTGGTACTGTGAGTGTCTTGGTCCCGTGTGAGAATATAATGTGGTTCTTGAAGGTTTTCTAAATCATTGGTTGTACTAAGATTTTTAACTACTGTTAAGTTTTATGATTGTATCAAGTTAGGACTGATAGCATGAGAACAAGGAGTGCAAGACTGCAAGTAATGTAACAAACCTTTTTAGCTTCCATGTTCTTCGACTTGTATTTCCTATTTTGAAAATTTTTTCATAATTTCAGATAACAATCTTAGTGGCTGCTGAAGGGGTGCATAAACTACCTGCCATCAATGGCAGTGGAGACCTAAAGGAAGCACTGCAAAAACTCGGTTCCATTCCTCGCAGTAAAATACTTGTAAGTATATAAACAGTAGTGGACTCACAACTCGTTGATCATGTATATATATATATATCTAATGACTTCAATCTCTTTTAATTATCATGCAGGCAGTTGAGGTGTTATGGACCCCTCAAAATGAAAATGATACACTGACAGAGCGGGAACTACTTGAAGATTATCCACTTTTGAGGCCTCTATAAAAAAAGGTCTACAGAATTAACTCGCATCTCCCAATTTCCAAAAAAAAATATATATATCAATTACGAACCATTTGTATATATTAAGATTATCCATGGTATAGGAAGTATACTTATCTCCTATTGAATCAGTGGCATGAGATTTATATTGAATTGCTGAGCTTATAAGGAGACAAGTTGTATATCTACGGCAATGCATTAGTATTCATTTATAAGCACTTGAGTAGCTACTATATATTCCTGTAGATCACCAGAATTGAAGTGTATGAAGTTTTGAAATGTAAGCAATGATATAGTGCAGTCTCTCACGGTTGTTATGTATAATGTAATTGTTTATGCTATTCGGTGAGATTATTCTAGATTTTAATGTGTAGTTCTTGCTTTTTTTAATGGGTGTTTTTTTTTCTTAATTTTTTTTTTTTTTGTTG
>CATIWM010403371.1:0-16872 GCA_949671775.1 Mallotus repandus
CAAATATTAAGTGAATTATAATTGCTAATTTTTAATAGCTAAATTGAAACTAAAGAATAAAATCAATTAATTTAAATTTTAACAAGCAATAATGAGAATAATGTTAGGGATTGTATCACTATATTCTAATTAAGCCAATCACAAGAAATTAGTTTTTCTTTTTGTTGCACTTCTTGGGGTTTCAATGATAGCAATTAATCTTTCTAAAGTAAAAATTGCTTAATTTATTTCTATTAATTGAAGAGGCTTTAACTAATTCTCATTAAATTAAAACCTAATCAAATTTAGAAAATAAATCATGAAGCACAACCAATTAAAATTAACATAATTTAAGCTATCTTTAGACTTAAATCAATCAATCAAGCATTCATAGTTCTATTAAGAATAATATTTCTTAATAATTAACCTTAATTGAGAATCAATTCTGAATGGCCAAATCATAAACAATTAAGATTAATGAATGCTTAATGCAATTTAAGAGAAGACTAATAGCTTAATCAACTTAAATTAAAATAAGTTCAACAATTCCCAACATAATTAAAATTAACTAAACATAATATTCATCATATTCTCAAATCTAAAAAATAAAATACATTAAGAACTTAGAAAAATAAAGAAGGAAAGAAGAAACTCTTTTAATGAAGCTCTTCTCCAGCAATCTTCAATCTTTTTTTTTCTCTACGTACTGTCCCCTCTTCTATTTCTTCTCTTCTATTTATTTTTTTCTTCACTTCCTTGTGTACATTTTTTAACTTCAGCCCCCACCATGTTCTTCTTCCCATGTCTTTTTTTCTTTTTTGCTTAATCATTTTATATTCTCTCTACATGATTTTGTCTCTTCCATAATTGCTATTTTTATATCCACTAAAGTATGTCTCCTTTGCTTTATGCCTTTTGCTCCTCTCCCGTATGTCTTTTTTATAAATTCCCACCTTTCTTCTTTTCTATTAATTAATTTTTTTCTTCCTTTCATAATTGTTGCTTTTGCTCCTACTTGAGCATGTCCTCTTTTATAATTGCTATATTTTATCCCCACTTAAGCTTGTCTCCTCACCCATAATCACTTCTTTTCACCCATCGGTGACAACAAGTAAATGTCTGTCTTCAAGCTTGGAAGGATGCTTTCGAAGGACAACTACCATAGTGATAATGAATCATTCAAAAAATGCCTTGTAAGCTTTCCAAATCCGTAATGACACTTCCATTCTACAAAATTAAACTAAAACATGAAAAGCAAACCAATTCTACTAAAAAGAATGACTAAAACACAAATAAAATATGCATTAAACATACTTAAAAACTACTAGTAATAATATATAATCAACGGTTAGCTTACTGGATGTTTTCTTTCTACATGATTTGTTTTTAGGTTAGGCGTATGTACAGACACAACAAAGACAAATATATATGATGTTTCAAAAGAAAGAAAATAGACATTGTTGGTTTTTCTTTGAAAATCATAGCTACTTTTCCAATTGTACCTTATACTAGTTCATCTCTATATGCAGTAACTGTTCACTGATTTGCCTGTGAATCATATATTGAGACTATAATGACTGATTAGCCTATGAACTTGGTTATATCAGCGATATGGCCACATTTGATTAGGGACTTAAGAAGTAACTGGTAGCTAATTCTACTTGAAACTCACATTCAGTCAATCAACAATTTATACTTGATTGTACAACTATTATTATTTTAATTTCTTCCTTTAAGCAATAGTTGAAAGTACATGATCAATGATCTTATTTAGTATCAAATTAAAAAGTGCAATATAATTAAATATAACTAATATAATTAATGGTTTAAATCACATGTGACTTGAGTCACTTGAATATTATATTCAATTTTCAAAATCTCTGAAGTTGAAAAAACCAGTGATTGATGATCCTGAGACTGTTGCTATCAAATAACTCTATCTAATGAAACAATAAAAAGGCCATTGCATTTTGTCTGCATGCAGAAGATGCCTCATATGATTGGTCTTGTTTTAATCTCAGTGGTAGTAGAATAAGTCTTTTAGTTTAGTTCTATGGTTAGCTTACCTGGTAGTTGATACATGAGCTATTTTTAAGGACAAGTTTACAGATTCAGGATAAAACATAAATTTGGAAGAGAAAATGTAAATCAGCTTCAAGCTTATGATATAATTCTTTACGCAGGAAATCTGAGATCAGAGTTGTGGCGGGAAAGTGAATCTCCAATCTATTAAAAATTGTCATAGTATCATTGTATATGTTTGAGCTACTGTGACCCGCAACTCAAATTGCAGGAGCTTTTTAAAGCCAATCTAATTCTCTCTCAATTCAGCTTAAAAAATTAAGGTAGTAGGTTTCTATTATATGCAACCTGTTCTTGCCGTAAAGTACATAAAATCTACAATTGAATTTGTTTCACGTACACAAAATCTTTAAATTTTAATTTTTAATATTTATTATCTTTTGAACTAGGCCTAATTACTGATTAGAAAGCAGGAAATGAATGTCATCAGGTGGCCTAAGCATCAAGGAATGAAATTAAAATGATTTGCTTGATAGGCTGGCTTTGAGTGAAATTAAATGACTTGCTTGATGCTAAGATTGTTGTTCAGATCATTATTTTAGGACCAAAATGATGCCATAGCTTTTGCTTAATTACTAGAAGCTCAATCAGTCGGATAACTATTAATTCTGTATTTCTTAATGAGGTGTACATAAATATATATACAAATACATAATTGATCTGATAGAGCTGATTTGAAAAATACAAAAATACATATGGTTACAATAAGATAAAATAAATTTAAATGACAACAGGTATATCTCTTAACACCCCCCCTCAAACTGAAGGCACATGAGCAAGAAGCCGAAGTTTGATGCAATGTCTTTCAAAGGGAACTCGACCAAGAGGTTTTGTAAGAATGTCAATAATTTGATCATCACTAGAAATGAATTTAACTTGAACTTTGCCTAGCTAAATTTGTTTGCAAATAAAGTGATATTCCTGTTCAATATATTTGACACAGGCTTGAAAAATTGGATTAGCACTTAAGTAGATTGCACCCACATTATCACACCAAAGAGTTATAGGAGTATTCATGTGACAACCAAGTTCACTTAACAGAGATTGCATCGACATAATTTCAGCTGTAGCATTAGCCATGGACTTTTACTTACTCTTAGTAGATGAATGTGCAATTTTAGGCTATTTCATGGCTACCCAAGATACAAGGTTGTTACCCAAATAGAGAGCATAACCATTAGTCGATCTCCTATCATTCGGACAGCCACCCCAATCACTATCTGAAAAGCATTGAATGTCAGAGGTAGAGTGTTTAGAGAAGAATAGCCCATACTACTTGGAATGTTGAAGATAGCATAGAACACATTTCAAGGTTTGCCAATGAGAAGTGGTGGGTGAATGCATATACTGACAAAGCTTATTGACACTATAAGCAATATCTGGGCGAGTAATTGTGACATACTATAATCCACCAATTAATTGGTGATAAATTTCTCCTTCTTCAAATGGTTCACCTGAATGTTTAGTGAGAGGAGGAGATGGATGTGAGTCAGGATTTGCAATTAGCAATCTGAAATTTATGAAGAAGATCATTAATATATTTAGACTGAGATAGTAACATACCATTTGGTAAGTGTAGAATTTCCATGCCTAGGAAGTAGTTTAAATCACCCAAGTCCCGAATTGGAAAATTAGAACTAATTTGATCCATAAACCAATCAACAAGAGTAGAAGATGTGCTAGTCACAATTATATCATTGACATATACTAGAAAAAATAGCTTAGAATTGCCATCATGCCGAATGAATAAGGATGCATCAGCCTTGGAGTAATGAAAACCCAGGTGAAGAATAAATTCAAATAACCTATGAAATGAGGCACGAGGTGCTTGCTTCAACCCATATAGTGATATGTGTAAACGATAGACATGAGTAGGAAAATTGGAATTGATAAAGCCCAAAGGTTGTTCCATGTATATTTCATCCTGTAAACTCCCATGAAGAATGGCATTTGAGATATCAAGCTATCTAATCCACCATCTAGAGGTATCAGCAAGAGAGAAAAGAGTATGAATGGCAGTATATTTTATAACTAGACTAAATGTTTCTGAATAGTCAACCCCCTGCTCTTGTGTGTATCCTTTTTCTACAAGACGATCTTTGTAGCGTTCAATACTACCATCGACTTTGTGTTTGATGTGAAAAAGCCACTTATTGCCAATAATATTTTTATCAAGAGGATGAGGCACCAAGGTCCAAGCATTGTTGGTCATGAGGGCATTAATTTAATAAGTCATTGCATCCCTCCGTTCTGCATTTGGTTTAGCATGCTTATATGTGTTTGGTTCAATAGTTAAAAAATTGTATGTTGTTCATTGGTGAAGGAAAGCTTGGCGTTTAGAAAGGGTAGAGGAGAGTAGGTTCATAGGGTGAGTATGGTGAGGTTGTGGTGAAGGGTGGTTATCGAGCTATTGGTATATATCGGAGAGTTATATGATATTACAGGGTGAAGATGATGACGAGGAAGAGTATATTGGTTGGCGGCGAGTAGGTGAGGATAAGTGGGTATTTGAATTTAAAAGAGATATCGGTTAGGTAGATGAGCTGGGGATAGAGTTATAGTGTGGTGAAGATATGTCAAGATATAAATTTGAAATAGAGGGATAAGAATTTGATTGGGGAGTGGTTTGGTTAGGATGAGATAAGGGTGAAGAAGATAAGAGTGAAGGAGATAAAATAGGAGAAGAATTAGAGTTAGAATTAAAGACCATACCTAAAGATGCACCAGAGTCCCAGTGAGAGAGGTTGCTTGTGACCTGAAGCCAAGGAGTGGAGTCAACCGAACTAGAAGAAGTGCCATGATGTGATTTATAGGGAAAATTGGACGCAATAATTTTTGCATGACGTGCTAAATAGATGCGTCTTGTAGAAATATCTAAACAATTATAAGCACAATGAGTAGGACTTTAACCAAGATAGACGCAAGGAATGGAATAGAAGGTAAAATTATTTTTATTATATGGTCTAATAAAGGGAAAAATTGCACATCCAAAAGGTTTCATGTCCAAATAATTAGGATCTTTGCCATATAAAATTTGGAATGGAGATTTATTATGTAAAATTGGACTAGGAGTTTGATTGATCAATATTATGCACATGGTGAAAGCAAAATTTTGATATTTTAAAGGCACATGACTATAAGCTAGAAGAGTGAGGCTAGTATCATCTAAATGGTGAATTTTGCGCTTTGAAGTTCCATTTTATTCATGCATATAGGGACAAGCTATACAATGAACAATGCCTACAGATTGAAAATATTTATTAAGTCTTTGATACTCATCACCCCAATCTGAGTGAAAGGATTTAATTTGAGCATTAAATTGATGACTAACAAGAGATTAAAAATTAAGAAAACCAAGAATACACTTCACTTTTATTTTTAAGAAAATAAACCCAAGTAAATCAGGTAAAGTCATCAATAAATAAAACAACATAACGATGTCCTAAACAAGAAAGAATGGGAGCAGCGCCCCAAACATAAGAAAAAATTATATCAAAAGGAGCAGTACTTTTATGATCAACACTAGATAAAGGTAACCTAGACTTTTTTCCTAAATAACATGATGAAAATGGTTATGAAATGAAGCTAGAACATGGTAAATGAAAGTTTTTGATAATATAAGAGGTGATGCGCATATTCGGATGGCCAAGTCGGTCATGCCATTTGTAACACCACAATTAAGATAGAACTCAACACCTAAAATTCCTAATACTTCGAGAAGAAAATGTTGAAAAAGGCTTAGTATATTAAGCACACAAGCATTATCTAAACAACATACTTCTCTATTTACAACCTAAAATATATACATATATGGATATGCCCATTTCACAAACTATACATACTATACTATTTTAAGAATTAAAATAGCACCCAAAAGCTAAAATGTTGGCTTGACCTTGGCTCTAACGCGGAAGAGTGCAAAAATGATGATCAACCACACTAAAATTCACTTCTAAAGTAGATATTCTGAATATATATATATCATGTATACCAATATAAATAAATTAACACATTTTCATTTCAAGAAAAAAACTTGATCAATTCATAAATGGAAAATTTCATGCTTCACAAGGAACATCACATTTATCAACATAAATCATCAAAATTAAGAGATTTAGTGCACACTCAAGTCATAATTAACATTTTAAGATTTTTAGTGCTAACCCATCCAATATGTTAGTCCCCAAAGAGCATTATACACACTTAGGTGGTAACCCATCCAATATGTTACTCTCCCTAAGTGGTCAAATACATTTAGGTGGTAACCCATCCAATATGTTACTCCCCCTAAATGTTCATGTCATACACACATGTAGAGATACCCCCAAAGGGTAAACCACCCGATTACACGCCCCAAAGGAATCAGTGTAATCAAGTGATGTCCCAAAGACAATCAATTCATCAACAACAATCTTAGCATCTCAAATATTAACCATAACATGAGTGTGTTCCATTATCATTAAGTAATACATATATATACCCTTTCTATTTAGCAAAACTTATTCAATAACTATATATATATATATATGTATGTATAGTAGAGTTACAGCCATGACATTGTTAATTAATGATCTACTCACCTCCAACACACAAAAATAAGAAGACTCTTGAAAAAAAACACTACACACTTGAGCTTCCTTAATTCGGTCTCTTCGAGGTATCACACCTCATTCCACAATTTCCTAATACCAAACATTATAACCTCAAAACCACAAACAAAACCCAACACAAGAATGATTATGAAGTGCATATGTCATGCTTTATGATGCAAGTTATCCAATTCAAGCAAATCACACAAGTTGCCAAAATTCTGTCTAATGCAGCAGCCTAGATATTTAAATTAGTTGACTGACTTAATGACTCAATTTTGATATGAAAATTTTCAAATATTTTCAACATATTGAAGTATATGAACACAAAAAATCATGTCAAAACACCAAGTATCAGGGCCTCAAATACTTGAATTTTCGAACCAGCCCCTGCAAAATTACATACTGCAGCAGCCTTGGAAAACAATTTAATTGCCCAATCAAACGAATTTATTTCATCATGAAATTTTACCACATGATAAAAACATATAAAAGTGTCTTCATACCAAAAATGGGGTCAAAATAACAGAGTTAAGGGTCTAAAATCAGTAAAAAACAGAGACAGCCCTGCACAGCACAAAACAGAATTCTACAGCACTCAACATCTTCAAATCTTCATTTTTCATGTCTAATTAATACCTATAAATTAAATACTCTTAAAATCAGTCATATAAATGGATATTATCTACTCAAATCACTTTCATCATACTTGAAATCAAAGGTTTTAATTATAAACACAGACATACAACCACATGCATACGCTTAATTACTCAAAAATGGAGAAGATAGCTTTTTAATTACCTTATTCTTTATGGAACATAGCTTAAAACTTGTTGAATTTAGCCACCCCTAATTTCTCTCTTCTCTAATCTCAAGCTTCAATCTTCAAACTAACAAGATAATTAAGGTGTATTAAGGTAAATTTGAGTTGGGTGATAGGGTTTTAGTTGGGATTTTGATTGGAATTTAGGAAGGAGGGATTTGGGAATTAGGTTTTTATTCTTCCCCTTTTCTTCTCTTGGTTTCTCATTTTTTCCTTCCTGTAGAGATTTTTTTTTAATTTTGTTTCTGTACTAACAACTTATAGGCATGGCAAACTACCACTATAATCCAAATAATTTATAATAACTTCCTATTAATCCTCTTTTATATTTATATAGTATTTATATCCCTCTAGCTAATTTAATTAATATTTATGAGACAAAATGTCATGCACATGGAAATGGAATGCATGTATGTTGTGAGAATGCAAGCTCACAATTCTCCCCCTCTTAAGAAATTTCGCCCCCAAAATTTATGTACCTATAATTTCAAACAAGTGAGGATATTGACTTCTCATATCTTCTTCACGCTCCCAAGTTGCTTCCTTCCTGGAATGATTTCTGCATAACACCTTGATTAGAGGAATCACCTTGTTTCTTAAAACTCTTTCTTCCTTTGCAAGGATGGCAATAGGTTATTCCTCATAACTTAAGTCACCCTTTAATTCAATTGGTTGTGCTTGAAAAATGTGAGATGGATCACTTCGATACCTCCTCAACATAGAAACATGAAAAACATCATGAATTTGGGATAGTTCTGGTGGTAATGCTAATCTGTAAGCAACTGGTCCAACTCTCTCCATAATTTCATATGGACCAATGAACTTTGGACTCAATTTTCCACGCTTCCCAAACCTCATCACACCCTTCTATGGAGAAATTTTGAGAAATACCTTATCTCCAATTTCATATTCTATATCTCTTCGCTTGAGATCTGCATAGCTCTTTTGTCTATCTTGTGCAATTTTTAACTTATTCTTGATAATTCCTATCTTTTCTGTGGTCACTTGAACAATTATTTGACCCACAAGCTTCCTTTCTCATTCTTCCCCCCAACATATAGGAGTTCTACATTTTTGACCATACAATGCTTCATATGGAGTCATATTCAAGCTAGAATGGAAACTGTTATTATAAGAAAACTCCATCAGTGGTACATATTTGTCCTAACTACCTTTTAATTCAATTACACATGCCTAAAGCATATCTTCCAATGTCAGAATCATACGTTCTATTTGGCCATCAGTCCGTGGATGAAATGCAGTACTAAATTGAAGTTTAGTACTTAAGGCATATTGAAGACTAGGCCAAAATCTTGAAGTAAATAGCTCTATCAGAAATAATAGTCAAGGGTGCACCATGCAATCTTACCACTTCCCTCACATACTACTCTGCTAATTTATCAAGTGAAAAGCTTACCTTAATAGGTAGAAAATGAGCTAATTTTGTCAATCTATCAATGATCACCGAAATTGCATCATTTCCTTGCTGAGTACAAGGTAATCCTGTCACAAAATCCATTGTAATATGCTCCTATTTCCACTTTGAAATTGTAAGAGGTTGTAAGGTACCTGCTAGATGTTGATGTTCAACTTTCACTTGTTGACACACCAAACATCTAGCAACAAAATCCGTAATGTCCTTCTTCATTCCAATACACCAATAGTTTTCTCGTAATGTTCTATACATCTTTGTACTTCCTGGATGCATTGAATAAGCAGAACAATGTGCTTCCTCCATGATTTCTCATTTAAAGATTTTTATATTAGGTACACAAAGTCTTTCGCCAAGTATAAGAGTACCATCTTAAAAAATGGAGAAGTCTATCCGAGTATTGCTTTTTACTTCTTCTATAATCTTCTTGATTCGATCATCTTGTCTTTGAGCTTCTCTAACTATATCTACCAATATTGGCCGAACCTTTAAAGTGGCTACTAATGCTCCACAACCATCATGTGCTAATTCTACATTCAAAGCATAGAGATTAAGAAATAATGGAACCTCAGTAGTTTTAATATGAGATGAAGTACCAAAGGATTTACGACTGAGGGCATCCGCTACAACATTCACCTTGCCTGAATGATAATCAATAGTAATGTCATAATCCTTGAGTAACTCTATCCATCTCCACTGCCTGAGATTTAATTCCTTCTCTCTAAGGATGTATTTAGAACTTTTATGATCTGTAAAAATCTGACATGTCACTCCATACAAGTAATGCCTCTAGATTTTTAAAGTAAATACAACTGCTACAAGTTCTAAGTCATGTGTAGGGTAATTAAGCTCATGAGCTCATAATTACCTTGAAGCATAAGTAATCACTTTACCTTGTTGCATAAGCACACACCCCAAACTGGTTCTAGATGAATCACTATACATAATAAACCCACAATCTTCTTCTAGAAGTGTCAAAACTGGAGCTGAGGTTAAACATGTTTTCAATGTGTCAAAGCTTTCTTGGCATTCATCACTCCACACAAATGGCACCTTTCTACGAAGCAATCTAGTTAGTGGTGAGGCAATAATAGAAACATTCTGCACTAACCATCTATAATATCCTGCCAAATAAAGAAAACTTTGTACTTCATGCACAGTTTTAGGAGCTTCCTGCTTTACAATTGCTTTTACTTTTGTGGGATCAACATGAAAGGAATCGATTACACACACCGGATTGAGTGGAAGTGTGGTGTGAGCATGAATTCGGTTAGAGTTAATTTTAAAAATTTTCTCTAGCATGTAATCCTTGCATGAAGGCAAGAATTCCAAAAATGCCAAGATCACATCACATAAATTTACACAAATAAATACTTGCATGCTTAAATAAACAACATAAATAAAAATTCACTAATCAACCAAAACACATAGATTTTAGTAACACTTACAAACTCCAAATGTCGATAGCATATGTACTAAAAGAGTGATAGTCTGTGGATTAATACTACCCATACATTAATCCTAACGACTATGAACATTTTATAGCATATGTACTAAAAGAGTTTGTCACTCATATTATCAACTCTTGGTAATAAACTCTTTTAATATATTGCTAAAGGGTAAACACTCAAATAAATAAACACTTTATTTAAGAGAATATTTTATTGCCATAGGGATAAAAGTACAATGTCACTTATTTTACAAGAAATGGCACTAGGGCACATCTATACTAACAATCTCCCACTTGCACTAGCGCCATTCATTATAGTATCTAAGATCCATCTTCTCAAGATGACGGTCTGACTGCATTTGCATGAGCAGCTTAGTTAGTGGATCAACCACATTATTGGCTGAAGCTACCTTTTGCATGACCACATCACCTTTTCCAATAAGTTCTCTGATAATATGATAACACCTTTCTATGTGTTTGGATTTCTGGTGAGACCTTGGCTCCTTTGCTAAAGCGATGGCTCCACTATTGTCATAGAAGAGAGGAACTGCTGACTCAATGGAAGGAATAACTCCTAGTTTAGTAACGAACTTCTGAATCCAAACAGCTTCCTTAGTAGCATATGATGTGGCTCTATACTCGGCCTCTGTAGTCATAATCTATGAAACTTGACTTTTTATCATCTGCATCTGACTGGAAGTCAGAATTTATGAAACTTGTAAGTTGTAAATCACCTCCTCCATAAGTCAAGACTAAATCCTTAGTCCTTCTCAAGTATTTAAGGATAGCCTTAACTTCCACCCAATGCTCTAAGCCTAGGTTAGATTGAAACCTACTAGTCACACTAATAGCTAGTCATACTAATAGCATAGGCAATGTCTGGCCTAGTACACAATATAGCATACATTAGGCTACCTATAGCCGAAGCGTAAGGAACTTTGGTCATTTTCATCATGTCCTTGGGTGTTTTGGGCAACATCTCCTTAGATAAGTGAAGACCATGCCTAAAAGGTAACAATCCCCTTTTGGAATCAAGCATGTTGAACCTCTTCAACACCTTTTCTAAGTAAAGACTTTGGGATAAACCAATAGTTCTCTTTGATCTATCTCTATAGACTCGAATCCTAAAAATATAGGTAGCTTTCCCTAAGTCTTTCATCGAGAAGGTTTTAGACAACCATACTTTCACAAACGTCATTATACCGATATCATTACCAATTAGTAGAATATCATCAACATATAAGATTAGGAAAAGGAGTTGGCTCCCACTAACCTTCTTGTAATTACATGGCTCATCCTCATTCTTAATGGAACCATAAGAACGGATGGCCTCATCGAAATGATGATTCCAACTCTTTGAGGCCTGCTTTAGACCATAGATTGATCTGTTAAGTTTGTACACCTTTGAGCTAACCTTAGATTCAAAACCCTTGGGTTGCTCCATAAAAATGTCTTCCTCAATATAACCATTAAGAAAGGTGGTCTTGACATCCATCTGCCAAACCTCATAATCATAGTGTGCAGCTATAGCAAGAAGAATTTGAATGGATTTAAGCATGGCTATCGGCTAGAAATTTTCCTCATAGTCAACCCCTTGCCTTTGGCGAAACCCTTTTGCTACAAGCCTAGCTTTATAGGTCTCAACCTTCCCATATGCACAAATCTTTCTCTTGAAGATCCATTTAAACCCAATAGGTACAACACCCTTAAGAGGATCAACAAGTGTCCAAAATTAGTTTGCATACATGGAATTTATTTTAGTTTTCATCTCTTTAAGCCATCTCGAAGAATATTTATCATATAAAGCTTCTTCATATGTAGTAGGATCATCAGCATGAATACTTTCTTGATAAGCATGCAACTCTTGCATTTCATGTAGAAAAACTTATCTCCCCCGAGGATGAGATATCCTACTAGACTTTCTAGGAGTCCATATGATGACATTATCAATTGGAATAAGCTCATTCATTTGATCAATATTCATTTGATCAATTTGTTAGGCTTCCTTAGATGACTCCTCATCTAACATTATCTTCCTTCCTTTGCCACCTTCCTTAAGAAATTCTTTCTGAAGGAAAATAATATCTTTGCTTACAACAATAACTTTTTCAGTAGGAAGATAAAAACTATATCCTAAACTATCTTTAGGATATCTAACAATCTGTCCTTTAATCGACTTTGCGTCCAACTTGTCTGATTTTAGTTTTTTGATAAAAACTTAGCACCCCAAATTTTAACATATTAAAGACTTGTTGCCCTACCATGCCATATCTCATATGGTGTGGTAGAAACAGACTTGGATGGAACACAATTAAGGATGTAAGAGGCCATTTCGAGTGCATAACCCCAAAGTGATATAAGAAGATTTGTTTAGCTCATCACTGAACGTACCATATCCAATAAAGTATGATTTCGCCTCTCAGATACACCATTCAATTGAGGTGTTCCAGGCGGGATGAGTTGTGATGTAAAGCCATGTTCCTTAAGGAACTTAATGAACTTGGTACTTAAGTATTCACCTTCTTGATCTGATATGAGAGTTTTAATACATTTTCCGGTTTGGTTGTCTACTTGGGCTTTTAACTCTTTAAGCCTTTTAAAGGATTCACTTTTGTTCTTCATAAGAAACAACTGCCCATACCTCAATAGATAATCTATTAAGGTTTTGAAGTAGTAAAAACCACCTCTAGCCATTTCACTAAATGGTCCACATACATCACTATGTATGATCTCTAATACATTCTTAGCTCTTTCCATTTGTCCAACAAATGGTGACCTAGTCATTTTGCCTTAAAGACAAGCCTCACACATTGAATTGGATGTGGATTCAAGATTGCTCAAGATTCCCATTATTTCCAACTTTGTGATCCTATCCTCTGCAATGTGACATAATCTTAAGTGCTAAAGATATTTGGAGTTAGAGGCATTTTCAATTGACATTGCACTCACATCACTCACATTAGTTTGAGGCTTATTGTTATTGGACATATTATCAATATAATATAAACCATGTATTAAATAACCCATGCTAACCAATTCATTTCCAAAATGAATCTTACATACATCTCTACTAAAAAGGAATTTATAACCCTTTCTAGTTAAACTATAAAAAGAGACAATGTTTTTGTAGACATTAGGTACATACAATACATCATCTAATAATAAAACATTATTATATAAATCAATTGAAGTGGATCCTATAACTTTGGCTACAACACTTGCTCCATTTCCTAGCTTTAGAGTCACTTCATTAGGCCTCAACCTCCTCTTACTTGCTAGATCTTGAAAGGATGAACAAATGTGAGAACTTGCACCGGTATCTAATACCCGTGCATTAGATGAGCTCTTAGCACATTTAGAAGCAAATAAATTAGAGAAAGTCTTACCTTCTCGATGCTTGCCCTTTCCTTTTGTCTTGAGAGACTCAAGGAACTTAGGACAATTCCTCTTCCAATGTCCTTCTCCTTGGCAGTGGAAACATTTTCCTTTGCCTTCCTCTTCCTTCATAATGGCTTTACCCTTATTCTTGTCTATACCATCCGTGGGCTTGATAACTCTTGTCTTGCCTTTCTTTTTCTTATTGGCCTTCTTCTTAGTCCCACTAGAAGTGGCAATAAGTGCAACCTCTTTCCCTTTATTGCTCCCTTGGATAGCCTTTTGAGCTGTCACAAGTATGTTGAAGAGCTCTGTAAGAGTGCACTTTATCTTGTTCATATGGAAGTTGGCAATGGTTTGCCCAAAAGATTCTGAAAGGGATTATAGGATCATATCTAATTGGAGGTGGTAGTCCATTATGAAGTCTAGACTCTCTAGCTCCTCTATGGCCCTTATCATAGAGTTCACATGGACTCCAACATCCTCTCCCTCCTTTATCTTAGCACGAAAAAGCCGCTTAGATATCTCATATCTTACAGTCCTAATATGTTCACCAAACAACTCTTGTAAGTGAACCAAGATTTTGTGTGCACTTGTGTACTTCTCATGTTGTCGATGGATTTTGGTACTCATGGAAGCCCACATAATGCAACGTGCTTACATGTCATCATCCTTCCATTTATTTAGAGAGACTTGCTCCTCTTGGGAAGCATTTTTGGGAAGAGGTCCGGGTAGACTTTATTCTAATACATAAAGTATTTTCTCGGAAGCTAAAATAACTTTTAGGTTCCTTAGCCAATCTATGAAATTAGGGCACGTGAGCCTATGTTGGTTGAGTATGATTGAGAGTGGGTTTGATGATCTCATATTATCAAGTTTCTGTCAAAAGGTAGAAAGATTAATTAGTTATATGACATTGTTATTTTACCATTAGATTTGGTCTTTAATCATAATGGCCTCCCATTAATTTGGTGAATCCTACACTTCCAAAGTAGAAAATGGAAATCGTTATTGGATGGATTTCTAGTGGGTGATGGAGTTCTTAATGGGCCATGAATATTCCTTAGATACACATTACTGTTCTTGGAATAATAGTTCTCATTAAGTAGATAAATCTTGTTCATCACATCTCATGTGAGGTTCCATCAATCGGGCTCCTAATGTTACGGGCCTCAAGTACACATTGCCATTTTTGGCCTTTGGCAGTAGTTAGGTCCATACCATTGGATCAGTGAAATATATGGATTTGAACACTATAAACCTCAAGTACTCGTATTTTCCATTCTTGGTCCATAGTGTATCAATATACCCACAACATCTCATGCTTAACAACAACACTACATGAATCTCTTAGGCCTCATGTACACTCCCATGTATCCATAGTTGATGCACACAAGCCCAAAACCATGCAAGTTATTGCTCCAATGGAGAGCCTAGACCTAAGTTTAGTTTGGAAGGTTTTTGGGTCTTTAATTATTAAGGTCTCACTTTGCACATTAGCCAATTTCAATTGTATATATCTCATACATACATGGCATGGCATCTATTCATATATACATATCACATATGCATATAGCATGTTACAACATATATATCACATATATACATAGAACATGCAAAATGGATGCACAAATAAGGAGTGATCATGGGCCTCTCCTAACCCTATTTTAACTCTTAGAATAATTTACAAACGGGCCTAGCCCAAGAAAAGCCTTCAAGTCATGAAACTTCTTATCACCATTTTCATGGGCCTTGATCCATGCCATCAAAGATTTGAATGGGCCACCATATTGAACACTTCAAGCTCCAAGTCATAACTCTTGTGGTTTACATTCAATCCTTGGAATACTAAGGAAAAATTTTACGTCCTAACTCTATGTAATTAACATTTAATTACATAAGAAAATAATAAAATTAACTATTATTTCAAACTGTAGGATGTAAACTAAGTCCATGATCATTCCTTGAATGTATGATAAGCAAATATTTAATAAAATACAACTCTTGCATATTATCATGTATTTGCAAAATTAAACAAACAAGGAAATTTTTTTTTATACATACTGCTACAGTATTGTGTACTGTAATAATATCGTATACTGCTATAATGTAGTATACTACTACAACATAGTATACTGTTATAGTACAATATACTGCTACAGTATAATATACTGTTACAGTAACACTGTTGCTACAGTGCTGTTTGTTTTTAATTATTATTATTATTTTTTTTATAAGTATCTTTAGTCACAACTCTTGCAACTAGCAACAAGTATAATCACTACTCCTGTAATTAATATAACATTTAGCATGTAAATCTTGTGATTTAGGCTCTAATACCACTGAAAGGAACCGATTACACGCACTGGATTGAGCAAAAGAGTGGTGTGAGCACGAATCCGGTTAGAGTTAAATTCAAAAATTTTCTCTAGCATGCAATCCTTGCATGAAGGAAATAATTCCAAAAATGCCAAGATCACATCACATAAATTTACACAACTAAATACTTGCATGCTTAAATAAACAACACAAATAAAAATTCACTAATCAACCAAAACACATAGATTTTAGTAACACTTACAAACTCCAAATATCGGTAGCACGCTTGGTAAGCTTTAGAAAATGGTTGATGCAAATCTACAAACTCCTAGCTCCCTAAATGTTAAGCCTCTAGCTCAAAACACACAAGTGGCACCTTGCTTGGATATTGTAGAATTTTTTTTTACCTTCTTTGAATGAATATAAGCTTTACGTGTACAACTCTTGTACAAAGGATGATTAAAAGGTCTTGTGAAAAATAAAACTCTTGTATTTCTTACAAACACACACTTATAACACTAAGAATCAAGAAGAAGAAGAAAACCACTACACAACTCTTATTTATTTCTCTTCTTTCTTTCTTTAGTATATATTTTCTCATTTATAATGAAAATGGTAAGTTGAATATTTGTAGAGAAACTCCACTTACATATTTAATATGTAAGAGACTATTCTTTAATGTAAAGAAATTCTACATTTACTTAGTGCACAAATAAGTGACTAATCTTTAATGTATAGAAATTCTCCACTTACTTAGTGCACATATAAGTGACTAATCTTTAATGTGTAGAAATTCTCCATTTACTTAGTGCACAAATAAGTG
>CATIWM010403399.1:0-29652 GCA_949671775.1 Mallotus repandus
TTTTGTCATTAACCAATTTAAACCCTTAACTTTCTAATTCTTATTATGGACTTAATATCACACGTATTACATCTATTTATCATGACTATATGATATGCATGTTATGCAAATAAATGAAAATGTATTATGTGGGCGTTACAGTAGTACTATGATTCTCTGAAGGATGAATGAATTATGGTGAATTAGGGTCATCTGATGAAGTTGTAGACAAAGAAGTAGTTGGAGAAGATAATAAAGACACAAAAGTATTTGCCAAAAGCGTGACTCTGATGAAGAAAATTTTCTCTTTCCAAACAGAAAATTATCGAAGAAACTAAAAGTCAACAAGGAAATTTTTTATTTTAAGAAGAAATGAATAAGATTTTTACAAAAAAAAACTACAAAATTGAAATCTAGAGATCAAGCTGAAGAAAATGCTATAGTTTTCTTTAAGAGTTGTTAATGATGAAAAAATGGTTTCACTGTTTGGTTACTAAGAAAATAGAGAGAAAATTTTCTTCTCCTAATCTGATACCATGTGAATTTGAGAGAAAAGTAAGACTGAAAAAGATGGTTTAGAAGATTGAATTTTCTTATTAAAGAAATATTGTGTACAAGGCTATTTATATACAAAGCATAGCTAACTAAATCTAGCTATCAATCTCTTATTGATCTAGCTGTCAATAAATAATTAACTAACAACATTATCACTTGTATCTTCATCAGCTTTGTTAGCTATAACACCAACACTTTTACTAGTAGCTTTCTGACATAAAAAAAATGTTTATGTATACAATTGAATTTGAAATCAACTTCCTAGCCAAGAAAATATGAACAAGTTGGCTAAAGTTGAAAAAATAAAATTTGTAATTGACTGAAAGACAAATTGTTGGATTTTTTTAATGCATTATGCATCTTACCAATCCCTTTTAACACCTATCTGAAGACAACCCATTTTTTGATTGTTGGGGTTAATTAAATTTTTCTACTAGATAATAAATGGGATTTATAAAAATAAATAAAAGCGGTGAAGTGTGCAATAATATAAAAGCGACTTAGCCTGCCAAATTAAAATAATAAAATTAATAAGGTGGTCAAACCAACCAATAGGTGAATAAAATTGATGGTAAAAACTTTCCATATAAATAAAGGAAAAATAAATAGGACACCGATATTTTTTTACGTGGAAACCTTATAAAAGAAAAAAACCACAGGACCTAGTCCAGATAAATCCTCCACTATAAAATAATGAGATTACAATTACAACCCTCAATTTGTGGCTCATACCCTCACAAATTGACTCACAAATAATATTTATTCCACTTCCTTTCCCTATTACACACAATAGAGAAGATCACACTCACCCAAGCTTATAACCAAAGCCCTCAATTTTACTTATATTCGCACACACATATGCTTGCACGTATACACCATTACTTGCACACAAGCACTCACTCTTGCACACCCATGGCCCACCTCACTTTTGCTCTACAACCCTCGCTTACTTTTGTACACACTACTCTTCTCTATTTTGCAAAATGAATGGTTTTCCCTACACACCACACACACACAAAAATGCTTACAAATGATGGCTATATATAGCCATAAGAGGTGGCCAAAATATTTAACCTTTATTGCACCGAATTTCGGTGCAGTAAAGTTTTACTTCTTTTTTTTATCTTCAAAATTTGTGGGCTAACGGGTCCTCACTTGTAGGCGGGACCCACCCAACAAATCTCCCCCTCATGCCTCAAGTGGGGGTCATTACCATTCCGGCGGCTAATTGATAAAATTCGAACTTCTTCTTTGGTAGAGTTTTTGTTAACATATCTGATCCATTTTCATCTGTATGGATCTTCTCAAGCTGCAACTGCTTCTTCTCCAATACATCCTATATCCAATGATATCTCACATTAATGTGCTTTGACTTTGAATGAAAAGAGGAATTTTTACCAAGGTGGATAACACTCTGACTATCACAAAATAGCTCGTATATATCCTGATAAATGCCAAGTTCATTTAATAACTTCTTCATCCATAGCCACTCTTTACAGGCTTCAGTTGCTGCTATAAACTCTACTTCAGTGGTAGACAAAGCAACACATTTTTGCAATTTTGACTGCCATGACATAGCTCCCCCTGCAAATATAATCAGGTAACCAGAGGTTGACTTTCTTGAGTCAACATCACCCGCCATGTCTGTATCTGTGTATCCAGCTAACACATATTTGGCATCTCCATAACCCAATCATATTTTGGATGTTCTATGAAGGTACCTGAAAATCCATTTCATTGCAACCTAATGTTCCTTTCCAGGATTTGAAAGGAACCGACTTACAACTCCAACTGAGTGTGCAATATCTGGTCATGTACACACCATGACATACATTAAATTACCAACTGTTGAGGCATATAGAACTCTATCCATCTTTTCCTTTTCCTTATCAGTAGAAGGGCATTGCTGAGAAGTCAATTTAAAGTGATTAGCAAGAGGACAACTAACCACTTTAGCATTGTACATGTTGAACCTTTAAAGTACCTTCTTAATGTACTTCTCTTGTGACAACCACAGTTTCTTGATGCCTCTATCTTTGATAATCTTTATGCCAAGAATCTGCTTTGCTGGTCCCAAATCTTTCATGGCAAAAGACTTACTCAATTGCTTCTTTAAGTTATTGATTCTGGAAATATTTCGACCAACAATCAACATGTCATCCACATAGAGCAATAGTATGATAAAGTCATCATCAGAGAATTTCTAAACAAATACACAATTGTTTGAACTAGTCTTCTTGTAGCCTTGCTCCCCCATAACAAACTCAAACTTCTTATACCACTGTCTCGGTGCTTGTTTCAAACCGTACAAGCTTTTCTTTAATCTGCAAACATAGTCCTCTTTTCTTTTTACTTTGAAACCCTCTGCCTGCTCCATGAATATTTCTTCTTCCAAATCACCATGAAGGAAGTAGTTTTAATATCCATTTGCTCAATTTCTAGATTAAGACTTGCTGCAAAATCCAACACAATACGAATGGATGTCATCTTATGTTTTTCTAACACAAGAGCTTCAAACGTTTCACTATTTTCCTTTCGCCTGAATTCTTCATTGAACAATATGTCCTTTACCATCTCCAAGGTCACCTTTCCATTAGGAGATGAATTTGTAACAGATATAAAAAGTGTATCCCAACTTCTTAGCAAAGAGATCAATAAAAATGTTGCCAATTGATTGTCATCAAATCTGCAGTTCATTGTTGAGAGCTGATCTGCAGCACCTTTAAATTCGTTGATGTGTTCTGACATGTTGCTGCTATCTTTGTATTTCAAGGTAATGAACCAGCATATCAAATTGACTGCATTTTGTGCACTTGGTTGTGCGTACGTCTTCTTTAATTTTTTCCATAGCTTGTAGGTATTAGTTTATTTGACAACACTTTGCATAATGCTCCTATAAATTCATTGTCTGATTTGAGCTGCACACTTTTTGTTGAGCACTTCCCAATCTACATCTTTCATTTCTGTTGGCTTACCAACAGCTACATCATTGATAATTTTGATAGGTTGCCACAAATGTTTCATGTATAATAGATCCTCCATCATTGACTTCCAAATTGAGTAATTTGTTGGAGTCAGTTTGAACATGCTACCTGTGTTATCCATTTTTATCTAGATAGAAAAAATAATTTTTAACCAACCAAGCTCTGACACGACTTTGTTGGGATTAATTAAATTTTTCTACTAGATAATAAATGGGATTTCCAAAAATAAATAAAAGCGGTGAAGTGTGCAATAATATAAATGAGGCTTAGCCTGCCAAATTAAAATAATAAAATTACTAAGGCGGTCAAACCAGCCAATGGGTGAATAAAATAGGCGGTAAAACTGGCCGTATAAATAATAATGGCACCAATGTTTTAACGTGGTTCACGCTTTCTTTTTGGGCTACGTCCAAAGGACAAACTCCGAAAATTTCTTCCACTATAAAATAGTAGGTACAAGAGAGAGTCTTCTCTAACTAAATCAACACTAAAGGTACACAATAAAGGAGTTCTCACCAAAATAGTGGCACTCAAAGTGTTTCTCAAACCCCAAAATAATTTTCTCACTATTTTATTACTCACCCGTTGAGAAAACATTTCTCAAACACTTAAAAACTCTCTCACTCTCATCAAAGCAAACATTATTTTGGCTACCTCACAAGCTCACCCTTTGCTTGTGGCATTCTCATCACAAGCGCACTTCACTTGCTTGTGGCTTTCGCATCACAAGTTTGTGCTTGTGACTTCTCCCCCTCACAAGCATATAGAGCACTCAATTTACTCTCTTCTCCATGCTTATGGATTTTCCCGTTGCATTGCTTGAGGCTAGCTCTCCTTGCTTGCCCAAGGAAATGTGTTTCATCTGAATGCCTTTTATAGGCATATTTTATGCATAAAAAAAAATAATTTTTTTTTCTTTCTTTCAACAAAGTAGGCACTGATTTCGGTGTCTATATTTTTGATATTTTTTTATTATTTTTAATTTTTTAAAAGTTGTGGGTCCCCACTTGAGGCAGGACCCACCCAACATTGTTTTTTTTTTTGATAACTAGAACTCGTAAAAAAAAATAAAATTAAATAACCATGTCATTTTGACAAATACATGAAACGAAAAATGTTTATCTGTGCAATTGATTTTGCAATTATTAGGCAACTTCTTACCCAATAAATTAGGAAACAAGTTGGCTAAAATTGAAAGAACAAAGTTTGTGATTGTTAGAAGAACAAATTGTCGGAATTTGCTAAGTTAAAGCTGGTTGGAACTCAAATTTAATCATAAATTTGATTAAATTTATAAGTTATTATATACTTCATTGGTACCATAAGCTAATTAAAAATTTTATTCAATAAAATTGTAATTAGTAGTAATTTATTAAAATTAAAATTTTATTCAATGAATTCATAAAAGTGATGTCGATGTAACGGGTAAAATTTAAAACATCAAAAGTTTGAAATGTCTATATGTATATGCATATGACAATCATTTATGATGTGCCCAACTTTAGAGGCTATGCCCACATGATCCCAAAATTAAATATCACAACCATAATTATATCTCACTGCTCACGAGAAGGCAAAGTATCATTTTCCTTCAATTCATTAGATCGTCGTGCTCTAAGTGCAGCCTTACATTAAATCATAGGGGTGAAACATAGTGTCTCATACACTATCTTATAATTTACCGAATCCTGCCATGTCCCAAACATTGTCCTACTACACTTGAGCATTTGATCAAATATATAAATCTGATGAGCATCCAGCCACATGCACTGATGAATTCCATGCATGCCCACCAGAATATCTCCAAACACAAGAAAAACTTCAAACACAGGTTTTCCGACCCTCCAAGTTGACATGCACCATGATAATTCATGAGCAATTTCCAGGATCTCTTTAAGTTAATATAAAAGTTGGGTTTCTTTGTGTTTGCGTTCTACTTTGTGCGATATACTATGCCACTGGCTCCAGGGTTTTTTGTTATTTTATAGTAAAAATTAAAAGATATTATTACTAGCTACCTGCAAACTTAGATTAATTGCCTTCATTATGATAAATTTATTCTTGACAAATAGGAGTGTAGGAGAGTTTATTATTTTTTCACCACAAAATTGTGGACTCATTTTATTTTTTTTCTTTTAAATGAAATCAAATAGTTACATGTACTTTTTTTATTTTATGGTTTTTTTTTGTTTGTCATCTGTCTAATGGGGGTGTGGAAAGAGCACCTTCAAGAGCAATGACAACTCTTCACATTTATCATCAATCATGATAGTCCTTTTCTTGATTGCGATTGGCTTTTTCTTTGAAGTGAAAGTTACATTATGTTTAGAAGTAAGAAAAAAAAAAAAAAAATAGAAAGAGAGGAAGAGTAAAGAAAAAGGAATAACTCATATTTTGTTCTTTGTATTTTTATTTTTTCTCAATTTACCCCTTATACTTTTATTTGTATAGATTTAATCTTCACATTTTCATTATTGTAAATTATTAAACCCTTATATTTTTATTAACCCCTTCAACAAATATAATTTTTAAAATTTTCATCAACTATGTTATAATTTAATTATTTATATTTTATTTTAAATAAAAAGATTATAAAAATACTATTAAATGCCAAATATTCTTATGAAAATTAAATAAATTATATAACTGTAATTTATTAGTAAAAAAAAATTGTATCTAATATTATAAAAATAAAAATTTAAGCAAAATTCTACTAAATTTATTTAGTATCTAACAAAAATTTTTATTAAATTATTTATTTAGAATAATTTAAAATAAAATTTAGTAGAATATTACTTAAGTTTTTATTTTTATAATATTAGATAAAATTTTTGCTAACAAATAAATTATGATTATATAATTTAAATTTAATATTCATAAGAGTATTGGCATTTAATTATATTTTTATAATTTTTATATTAAAAATAAAATATAAGTAATTAAATTATAATATAGTTGAAGAAAGTTTTAGATTATATTTATTGAAGGGGTTAATCTTGCTAAAATAAAAGTAAAAGGATTTAATGTTCACAAAAATAAAAGTATAAGGGGTTAATGTGACCAAAAATAATAGTAAAGGGTGTAAATTAATAAAAAATAAAAGTACAAGGACTCAATCTATATAAATAAAAGTGAAAGGAGTGAATAAATAAATAAAAATGTAAGGGTTAAAATATGAGTTATTCAAAAGAAAAAAGGAAAAAAATTTATGATTGATGATAAATGATTGATGAGTGATCTAATTTTAGCTAAACGTTAGCTTTGGAAAAATGTTTATTTATTTCAAATATATGACAGCATATTGTGTATAAAACTTGGCAATATTTCATTAGCTCATGTTATGTAAAATAAAGATTTCCGAAAGGTCTTGCTAAACGAAATAAAAGCTTGCCGACATGAAGGTATGTGATTGATGGAATTTTTATTTTACTCGTGGAGCATTAGTGGAGTCCCATTTTTTTTTAGTGTATAATAATTTTCGATATTTTTTAATTATAAAGTTTTGATTAATTTATATTAAATTGGATATATCAAATAGAAAGTAAAATTTTTCGAGTTTGTACGTCAATGAAATAAAAAAGTAATTAATATGTCACAATAAAAATGGTATAGCGAAATCTTCAATGAAATAAAATAAAATTAAAGAATAAAAAAATAAATATTATAATTTGTTAATTTGCTCACAAATAGCGGAAAATAATCTCTTACAACCTATTGATTTACGAAAAATATCAAGAAATAGGCATCAAATGTTTGTTGATTCAAGAGAATATCAAAAATTTAGAAAAAAAATAAAAAAAAATTTCTATTCAATTCAACCAAAAATTGTCTCTAATAGTCCTAAAGCTTACATATCTATAGAGGATGGTGCAAACCTACTAACCCTAATTTTCATTAGAAAATAAAATAAAAACAATACCTACAAATAAAATCTCAATGAAAAGGAAAGTCAAATCCTAACTAGGGAAGGAAAATTAAAAAAAAAATATAATAATAATAATAATAGTAAATAAAAAAATAATTATTTTTTCTATCAATAGTTCTTCAAACTCGTCCCAAATACTCTTAAACTCATCCCAAATACTCTTAAATTTGTTGTTTGGCATCAAAAGATTAGAGAGATTCAAGTAGACTAAATTTAAGTTTTTTCTTCTTCAATGGTGAATCAGTGGACCCTGTACTTGAGGTGCGTGATAAAATTACAAGTTCCATTTTTTGAATGATTCACTTATAAAGCTATTCTGCTGAACTATAGAGAAAAATTGGGAAAATCAAATATTTTTACAGTTCTTAATTAATAGAAAAAAAATCGAATTTTTTCTTGAAGTACTGTAATTGAAAAATTATCGAATGTCTAGTGACAATCATTTGACATATCTTAATTTTCAGCCATAAATTTCTATTTTATGGCCGACAACGCCCTTTAAAAGTTGCTTGGCAATTTCAGAAATTAGTGTTCCTGTAGAACGAGTTTTCAGCTTCAAATATCGTCGCAATCAGTGGAACAGGCCTCAAATCCTCCTCTATGTTACCTTAAACGCTGATTATTCTTTTGTTCAAGGCTTGGTTTGGTTTTGTTTTCTCCCATGTTCATTTCGCTTTTTAGTTGCCTATGGTGCACAGAAACGTTAGTCATTGAGCGTTTCAGTATTTCTGAAACATTTCAAAAACGAAATATCAAAAAAAAATTCCCAAACTAAGGGTGGTCACGATTCCAGTTCATAAACTGATGGTTCACAGTTTCAGTAATCCTGATTTAAATCAGGGCAGGATTGAAATCGGTTAATTTTTGTTTAGTCTGGTTTAATTTTTTAATAAAATTTTTATTTTATAAAAATAAATAATTTAAATTTAAATAAATTAAAAATAATAATATTCATATTAAAAAAATTAAATTAAATTAATTGAAGGGACAAAAGGTAAATAAAGTACATAGAAGCTAAAATAAAAATTAAATTAATAATTGATTTTAATAAGATTTGAATTAAAAATTAGATCTAAAAAAATTATAATTTATCTGAGATAAAATAATTATTGTCAAATATCATATTTTAAAAAAAATCAACCCTATTTATAATTTTTTTCCATTTTTTAGATATTTCTAAAAAAAGAGTTCCATCCAGCCAAGATCAGAGAATGCCTTGGAACTTAATCGCCATGAATTGTGAATTAAGCAGCAACAGACGAAATCCCTATCAATCAGACCTCCATGTGATAAAGAGACACAACAGTCCCCAAAAGAAAAGAAAAAAAGGAAAAGAAGGGTAAACAGTCCTAACAAGAAGTCAAAATTTATTTGAAAAACATTAAAAAATATTATTATTTACACCCAATGGTTAATTAATAAATATTTAGAACATTTTTGTTCAGTTATATATATATATATATTCTCTACCTAATCTAATTCAATTTTTTTTTATATACTTTCAAAAATAATTCTTCCTTACTTGAAGTAATAGCATAATAATTGCGTAGTCTAAGTCAATTATATATTAGTAGGGTGACGCATATAATATGTATCCTTACGAGTGTTCTGTTTTAATTACATGTTTTTTGGTTAATGACATGAGAATCATTTAATCATGTTTTTTGGTTAATTAACACTAAAAGAAGATATAAATTGTTTGTTAACAATAATACCCGGAATAGAGACAGCTATTCGGGCTATTTGCCAATTTATGGAAAATGATTAAAAAAATTTATTTTATGATATTTTTAAAAAAAATTCTATTTTTATAGCAATTTAAAAAAATTACTACTTTATGATAATTTTTTTTATGTAGCATATAAAGATTAACTCTACCGTTTTGAGTGGTGAAATTGACAAATCCACTAATTAAAGTGTCGAAAATTAGTGTTAAAATGGGATAATTTTTAGTTTTTTTCAAAGTATTTAGCCACTTGAAGTGGGGAATATGCATGTTCTTTAGAAGAAGCAGAATGATAAGCCCTTTAAAAAAAAATATTTGGCCACTTTAAAATGGTGTTTTCTTCCTTATTCCAATTGTTATTGGTTCTCAGTTTATATTTTTTATGCACATGGCTCTAATTTAAAACTTAAAAATCTAAATTTTTTATTATTAAAATGAATAGGCATCGGTAAAATAATCAAGCTAATTACAATTAATACTACCCTTGTTAAAAAAGAAACTACCCAAATCATTGAACCAATAATTTTCCATTTGGAAATTAATTAAAATACAATAAGAATCTAATTACAATACTTCAATGATTGGAAGCATTTAGAAAGCAAATCATTGAAGTTTATACATATATTGTATCATAAACTAGTAACTTCCTATGTGCAAAGATGGAGCAAGGATCAACTCCTCTTCCTCCTCCTCATGTATTGATCTTTCCTAGCCCAGCTCAAGGTCATGTGACACCAATGCTTAAGCTAGTTGAGCTTTTAGACGTTGCTGGTATTAACTATATTACCTTCCTAAACTATGAACACATCCATTATCAGCTACTCCATTTTCAGTATATATCCAGGCTTCAAATTCAAGTCTATTCCCCGTTGCAAAGCCGCAAAAGGCACTCAAAGATCTAGTGATGTGTCGGAGCGAGTGGCGGAGATGGTAAAAGCAACTTCTTTGAGCAAGCCAATCTTTGAAAAGATATTGATCGACACTAAACCACCATTAGTCACATGTGTCATTGGAGATTCTACTATGGAATTTTTCCAAGATGTTGCCACCGAGCTTAGAATTCCATTTATTCAACTTAATATCTCCGGTGCTCGCCTCTGCTTGACGGATCTTCATGTTCCTCACATCCTTGCAGCTGGTGAACTTCCTATAAAAAGTTTGCATTACTATAGTTGTTTTTTTAGGGAAATGATTTGTTTTATCCTCAACTTTATATCACTTATCAATTAAATTTTACTTTGAAACTCTATCCAATTTTATTTGAAGGATCTAATTATATTTTTAAAATTACTTTTAGATCTCCATAGAATAAATTTGACAGTTATTCAATTTTTTTTAAGAAAAATAAAACTTGAAAAATATTTTCAAATTTTAATTGTATCATTTTTGAAATAAATTTAAAAATTAAGTTCTAAATTTTTACATTAAATATTAACTTTGTATGTATCAACTAAAAATAATAAGAAAAAAGTGATAACCTGTGAATCAATTTATTATATATATTAATATTAATATTAATATAAACAAATAAAGTAAGCACTTTTAATTATCATTATAAATAATAAAAAAATTTTAATTTTTTAAAATTTTCAAAATTTTCAGAAAAAACTAAATATTTTTATATTATTGAGTAATATTTTTAGTATCTCAAAATTCTCTCTTTTTTTAATCTAATACTTTTTTGGTTTGACCTCTATTAGAATAATTTCTAAATAATGTGGTTGAAAGTTGAGAAGTAAATTTTGAAATAGTTAAAATTTAAGGATTTTTAGTGAATAATTAAAATTTTATGAAAATATTTAGGAATTGATTTTAGAATTTATGTTAAGAATGAAAAAATTAGAAATTAAAAATATTTTTTTATATTTTTTTACAGGAAAAAAAGGATAAAAAATTTAATAAGTGTTAAATTTGTTTTATAGTAATTTAAAAGTAATTTTTAAAAGATATAATTAGGTCATTCAAATAAAATTGGATAGAATTGACACAATTAATAAAGTTGAAGGAGCGAATTGAAATAATTTTTAAAATAGGATACAATTGATAATTGATTCAGAGTTTAGAATAGAACTTATAATTTTTCCTTTTTTTATCATATTCTGACAGTCTATACTTTTATTCTGATACCATTTCACATATCATAATCTCTCCTTTTATGATTAAAAAATTAAAATTTGATTTTAATCAAGTTGTCATAGCTTTAATTTTGATTTAGTAGCAGCGTTTTTATCTCTAGTAATCAAATTCTTTTAATAAACTTAAAATTGGAAAAAAAATATTATCTATATTTTTCTATTATTAGTATCGTCATCATTTAAAATTATTAAGAATAAGCCAATAAATGAATAATTAAGTGGTCACTCCTCTTTAATAGTAACATAGGTAAAGGAAGAGAAGGCTTGTGGTCCGAAATGTGAGTCATGTGAGTGGTAGTTTCAATGCTTAAATGTAACTATGTATGTCTACTTACTTAGAAGGGTCAAATGCATATATGGGTACCGAACTTTAGTTTTGTTTCAATTCGATTAACTAATTTTAATTTATATCTTTTTAGATATTAAACTTCAATTTAGTTTTATAGTTGTTCAAAAAAAAATTTGGTACCTGAACAATTTAAAAATATTATTTTAATTTATAATTAAAAATTTTTGTTCAAATAAATCCATATTTTCTATATATTTATAGAAAATAAGGAAAATTTTGAAACTTATTTTAGTTCCGCCTAGTAAGAGGAGACTCATTCTGAGAAATATCACAGCCTAAGAAAGGTAAACTTTTAAATTTTTTATAATTTATGGACTAAATTGAAAAGATAAAGGGATTGAGAAATTAAAATAGCTTTTAAAAAAAATTAGCAGACTAAAAATTTTGAACAGTACCCTTTTTGAAACAAATTAGAGTTAGGTGATAAAAAAAATAAATTAAAATTTAATAACTAAATTGTAATAAATATAAAGTTGAGTGTTCACCGTTATATTTAACTCATACTTAGAAGTTGACCATTTGTTGATCTGCTGGCTAGCTGCATGTACGGTTCTTCGTATGGCTGGCTCCAAAGAGAACATTAGTTTCATCATTTAATTCTCATTGGAATTTTTTGTACTTGAAACCAAAACTAAATCAGGACGTTACTAAGCATATAGGACCCAATAATTATGTAGAAGAGATAAATTATTTCGGTTATTTACCAATTTATGATAAAAAATAAAAGAACTTTCCTTTTTATGGTAGTTTTAAAATTATTTTCCCTTTTTTATGATAAATTTTAAAATTATTTTTTAATTTATAATACTTTTAACTGAGATAATATCTTATTCTAGAGTTAGTGTCCATACCGCCATTTGCACTGATAGAATGTTCATTCCACCAACTACAATGGCAGTAGGTATATAATTTTTTTTAATCCATTTCGCCTAAGATAGTGGCGGAATAGAAAGAAAATTTTTCTCGCCCAATTTGAGAATACAATTGACCATGATTTGACTATACAATAGACCATGTCCTAATAATGGTGTAACGATTTTGTTAACTTTTATAATATTATAATTAGTAACTAATTATTTGATTATAATTTTGTTATTTTTTAATAGTAATTAGTCATTTATTATTGTGTAATGATTGACAATAATAATAATAATAATATCATTATTATTATTATTATTATTAAATATTTGAGATTATTTCATTTAAATGTTTTATATAATATAGGTAATTTTAAATGGTAATAAAAAATTTTATTACATAGGTGTAAATATTAAAATTATATAAAAGTTATTATTAAGAGTGCATAATATGTGGATATAGTTAATAAAAAATTTCTAAAAAATATTGAAGAATCCCTGACAAAGAATCTCTGGATTATGGGACTCGGCGACCATGTGGGAAGAGGGACCATTTCGGTTTGATTTATAATAATAATAAATATTATTAAATTTTTTGTTATTTGCATTTAAATGTATTATATAATATAGATAATTCAAAATAATAACAATAATAATTACATAGGTTTAAATATTAAAATTATATACAAGTTATTATTAATTTTTATGAATAATATCAAGAGTGCTAATATATGGACATAGTTAGTTAAAAATATTAAAAATTTATTAATTAGTAATTAATTTATTAAGTAAGAAACTAACCAATTTTCTTTTTACTAACTATGTTTTTCTTCACTAACTACATGAATAATTATTTTCAATCAAAAATAAATAAACCAAACTTTTTTACCTAAGTAAAAAATTAATACAGTTGTCACTAAATAAAAATAAAATAAAATAACATTTATTTCACAACAAGTGAAATAAACATCTTCACTAATAAAATATTCACATATATTAAACAAACAAGTTTATCTAACAAAATATAGCAATTTTTTTCATATAATCAACATATTAAATCTAAAAAAATATAACAAAACTTATCAATAATCAACATATTAAACAAAATAAAAATTACATAATTTTACTAACTACCTAAATACATATTTTTTTTATAGAAATTTTTGTACGAATAACTAATTACATAATTTTACTAAATAATAATTTTTATGAATAACTAATTACATATAAATAGTCAACATATTAAAAGCATGTATGTTTACACAAAGTAAAATTTAAAAAAATATAAGACAATATATAAAAATAATAACTAAAAATATTTTCACTCAAATACTTATTTATTGAACTACATAACAAAAATTATTGAACTAAATTAGAAATAAAAATTAAAATTTTCTCACAAACTAAATAAATTATTTACCTTCCTATTTTTTTTATGATGAAAATAACATTAAACTTAACCTTTTTTTTTTTTGGCAAAACCCATTATTTGGTCTCCAAGCTATACGAGTTTTTCACACTTAGTCTCTAATCATTTAGTTTAAAGAACTGAGTCTCTCAACTTTTTTTTTTTTTATTTTCATCATTTTTTCACTCAGAATGTCAAATTGAAGATGTTGTTGTCTTCTGTTGAGTTATAAAAGCACAACTCAACCAATTATTTGTTGTAAACTTGATCATTTGAACTTAATTTTACTGTTGATTGTGAGTTGTGTCAAGATGTTAATACAAATTTTTTGTTTTTATAGTTGGTTTAGACATACTTTTTGTTGAGATGTATTTTTATAACTCAATAGAAGATAACATCATCTTCAAATTGACATTCTGAGCGAAAAAATGATGAAAATAAAAAAAATAAAAGTTGAGAGATTCAATTTTTTAAAATAAATAATTAAAAATAAAATGTAAAAAACTCGTGTAGTTCGGGACCTAGTAATGAATTTTTTTTTTTTAATATAGCAACTGCAAAAAGAAATCTTGAAGCAAAAAAAAAACAAAATTTGCTGAAAGAAGGAGAAGAAGCAAAACAAAAAAGCAGGTAGGCTGCAGGTAGTCAAGTCCAATGCAAGACTCGTCATCTTGTCTTGTCCTTACTGAAAGGCTGCCCTGCGTCTTGCCTTGTCTCTCCTTTGAGTGTTGGCTTGTCATAAAACATGAGTCATTCCGCCACTGCCAGCGGCGCAATGCCTCCTGTCTGCACCAGCCAGTCTTATCATTTTGGCAAGAAATTTGATTCTACTCATTCTGCCATTTCAAACAGCAGTTTGACATCAGTCAAACTTGTCTTCTTCTAATTCCGTTATTATCAAGCGTTATTGCTTTTTTTAATAAAAAAATAAAGTACCACAAAAAAAATTAATTTTAAAAGTACTATAAAAAGAAAATTAATTTTATTTTTACCATAAAATAGTAAATAACCCAAATTATTTTCAATTTTGGTGACTGCCATTAAGAAATGGACATACCTAATCCAAGTAGTTATTTGGGTTGTTAATAAGAGTATTTATTTTTAAGGTTATTGGTCTAAAAGAATACTTATTTTATTATTGTAATTTTAATCTGCTTTTAAAATTTTGAGAAAATGTCCAATTTAACAAAGAAATTTTCCAAATATAACAAAAAAATTCAAATTTGCAAGTTGACTTTTTTTTTAAAGTACGGTATTGATAAGAATTTTTTCAAAAATATGATCGTTGTTTTCACGTACAAACAATAATCTACATAATTAAATAATTTTGTTTTGGGTTCATGAAATGGGAATTGTTTTGGAACTGAAGGGGAAGAAGATATGGACCGTCTGATAACAAATATATCTGAAATGGGGGCAATTTACCTATTCACGATAAAAAAATTTCAAAATTTCCATATTATGGTACTTTTTGAAGTAATTCCAATTTTTATGGCACTTTTTGAAACATATTCTCAATATATGGTACTTTTGGCTGAGGTGGAGGGGAGAAGATTTTTTTCCAGGCAAATCGCTAGTAGCACTGGTGAAGTACACATATTACTAGTGTTACTGGCGAAATAAATGCTATTTTTTTAAAAAATAATTTGATGCATTTTGCCTGTGGAAATGACAAAATGCATCAATTTAACAGGTATAATAATTTGATGCATTTTGCCAGTGGAAATGGCAAAATGCATCAAAGTTCTTTTTTCTTCACGATTTGATATTTTAACATAATTATGTTATAATGATTATGTTAATTTTTATAATATTATTATTAATAAATAATTATTTGGTTATGAATATATTTTTTTAATTGTAGTTAGTCACTAATAATTGTATAATAATTTATAATAATAATAATAATATTCTATTATTTAATATCTTTCCATATTATAAAATTATAGATGATTTTTAAAATTTAATTGAAATATATTACAGAAAATGGTTGTCATGAATAATTAGTAACTCATGTTGAAAAACTATGAGTAATTTATTTATAGTAGTACTTTAATATTTTGTGAAAATTTGAAAAAAAAAATTTGTATTCAAAAAATTGGTTTCGATATATTTAAAATTAAAATTAAGTATTAATTGTATTTGCTTACTTATGTTATATTGTATATTAATTTTTTGAAATAATTTTTTTAGAATAAACTGAATTCTATTATAATAATTTCAAGAATTTATTTTAGTCCTTACCTTGTCCAATACATTAATTATTACTTTCGATTTGGTCCATTTTTTTTATTTTGGATAATTATCTACAATTTGAACTTAAAAACGTAAGGAAAACATATTACAATTTGAATTTATTGAAAACCTTTAATTTTCAAAAGAATCTACAAAGATAGATTTCAAAGTAGAAATGTTTTTGCTAATCCACATTATAAATAAAATTAACAAAAATATGAGAACAAATACGTAATGAAAAAAAAAAATTCATAAATTTTAAGTCAAATATCAACATTCAAGCCATATTTATGGGAAGGAAGTTGCAGAAAGAGGCATTACAAATATTCAAGTGTCACAGGGTCTATGCACACAAATTCTAGAGCGTAACTCCAAATTCCGACGGTGATCATGCCATCCACTGCTCATATCCAAGAACTGAGATCCACTAATCGAAGAATCACCACCATCATCATCATCGTCGTTGTCATCATCATCAACATTTATGTCACGAGGCTTGTACAGATTTGCAACAGATGGAGGTGTGAGATGTGAGAAAGTAGGGACTTCATAAGGTTGGGTGGTAAAGGAAGAAAGAAAATTTTGGGTGGAAGAAGAAGGAATTGATGGAAATTGATCAGTTTGCATATCCAGAGCCATTTATGATAATCCTATTATAGAAGTAAATGGAAGTTGAGTGTGATGGATGTCTAAAAATTGTGAGGTAGGATAGGGAGTGTGGTGTGATGAAGAGGTAAATGATGGAAAAGAAAAAGGTATTTGGGTTGGAGTGAGATATGAAGCATGAAAAAATGGACCAGATGGATAAGTGAAGGCATACTGCAGCTAAAGAATAAATGAAGTGCCTGACAGAGCAGCTGCTGACACTTGTGTAAATGATATATTGATGTCCTCTGTGGAAGCTGCAGAGGTGGACCCAGTATAAATAGAGCATGGCTGAGGAACATGAATACATGCATCACCTGAAGGAGGGGGTCTTGGAGCGGTTGCTCGTCGGTGTGCACGACGCTGATGACACCGTATTGTCTCCGAATCAATAGGCCCAACATTGGTTAAGTATTCTAGAAGTAGGGCAAGTTCTGGTGCAGGGTTGGGGTGTGGCATATCATCGGTGACTCTTCGCCTATATTCATTAATTGCAAATTGGGTACTATTGACGATCTGATTAGCTTGAGATAAATTGTAAGTCAACATGATATGCTCAACAGATACAACTTACACGTTAAAAAAAATATTTGGATTAAATAAATGCCTATAAAAAATAATAAAAATAGAAAGTAAAATATAAAATCTTACAACTACTGTCAAGCAAGCACTTGTGGGTGAGATCCATCGACGTGTCATTAAATGAAACCAATCCAAATACTGGAAATGGTAATGTATGGATCCATGTGACAGTTGCCCAACCACAACATTATGAGCATGACACCCCCAACGTGAGATCTAATGGGCATGTTTTTCTGCCCAATCTGTGTCATGATCCTGCAAGTTATTGTGATGCAACAGATCAAGGCGGTAAGACTCCCGAGGAATGGGTAGTACAAATTCAAATTGTCGTAGCACCCTGTTAGGATAGTGCCATTCAACAATGTGGATGCATATGAGGGGTACTAATGCCCACCATATGTCTTGCCCTTGTAAACAATAAGTGGGCAGCTGCTATATGACATCCTCGATGTATGGCTCCCAGATAATCTATATAAACAATTAAATTTGTACACAAAGAAAAAGCATAAATTATGAAATGAATTACAAAAAGTAAAGATTTATTTTTATTAACTAATCATTATGTAATAAATACTAATAATAATAACCCTAATAATAATAATAATAATAAAAGAAGTAATAATAAAATTATTAATAAATTTAATGAAATAATAATAATAATAATACATCATGAATAATTACTTATTGTGTAATAAATACTAATAATAATTACCCTAATAATAATAATTGTATTAATAAAAGTAATAATAATAAAATTATTAATAAATTTAATGGAATAATAATAATAATAATAAGAAATTATTAATAAATTTCTGTTAACATACATATCCTCAAGATTTACATGTTCAAATTGCGAAGGAATTTCTCTATTTAATCCTTCAACAAATTCGATCATCAGAGTATCATTGTTAACTTTGACATCACCTTCTACGTTACAATCATCATCAACATCATTCTCATCATCTTCTTCATCAAAATAATGCTCCTCATCCTCCTCTTCCTTAACATCCTCATCATTTTCTTCAAGTTCTTCCTCAACATCCTCATCAAAACATTCGTCCTCTTCCTCCTCAACGACATCAATTTCATACGGATTATATGTTGATGAACCAGCTTCTACACATAGTTCATGTCTAAATGTGACGTCGCTAAAATCAATATACAATTCAATTGTGAGCCAACCCGTAAACTGCTTAACTATTTCAGACATCCTCCTAACATCAAATTCATCTTCAATTTGCGTAAAATCAAACACCGCACTTTGACCATATCCTATTACTGGATATTTAAATAATTTTTTTTAATAATCCCATTATCACTTAATCCCACAACATTTTTAATTATGTTATATAACCCTCGAAGATCAAAATCATCAATAAAATTGACCATTCTCGAAGATGCCTTTACTATGTTCGGACCGCACTCAGTTTGAATCATTTTACTACCCCAATATATGATAATAGCTCGTTCATTCAATATTTCGGACTAATATAAATACTAATGGCAATAAGTTTCTCATTATATGCAGGGAAAATAAAGAATTTGTAAAACTACCCTTATACACAGTTATAAAAGAACAAATATGCAACTACCAAGTATATCAGCATAGTAAACAATTTTACCAAATTATCAGCACAATAAATAATTTTATCAAAGAATGCACATATTACCGATTAAGCATAATATGTTCACTAACTAATTACCTAAAATCAATACGTTTTTCATGAAATGTTGCGCAAATTAATGAATTTGTTTAACTATCATAGCGTCCAACAGGAAAATGGAAAATTGATAAGTATGATACACATTTACAAAAGAACATACCTCTAAAATGATCAATTTTGTCTTCAAAGATTCACCTTGCCTCCTAATAACCTATAAAACCATAATAATATCTAAATAAATATTTTGCACAAAAGTTTCAATAGTTTGCAATTAAATTCTCTCTCAACATAAGTTGTATACATGATTAGCATTATTTAATATTTTATATTACCTTTCATAAAAATAGCATAACTATTTTCACATCAGCTATTATTGATAAACGTTTAAATAGTAGGGAAAAAAATTCCACTCAATGAATAAACAAGTAATTCTTATTATATAAAGCTGAAATATTTACATAATATTTCAAACATTCATATCATATTAAACTAATAACCCAACTAGAAATGAACAAGAATAAAACTAATGAACTTAGCATAAAGTTCTTGTGGCAACTTGTACTTGTCATTAGGTGTCAATGTAAAATTTGACCTAATTCGCCTCCCACTACGAAGTTTATAACCATTAGTGTATCCTTTATACTATTTAAGTCACAGTATAAATATTGAATTACAAATTTTTTTTACAACTGATTTGTACTTTTTTATTCCCGGTTCCATCTACCAAAGATAATTAAAAATTCGTTTCTGGTAAAATTTAGGCAAAACTGAATGCATAGCTTTGTATTTATCGTAGTCCCATATTAAACCCCCTTTCCAAATAATTTGTTGGATTCTTGAATGCACTTGAATTATGTAAGGCATCAAATCTTCATAATTATAAGGACTACAATTAACATCCATTTTCATTTTCTTAAAATTTGCAATCATTTTGTTGACTTTTTCTTGGTGTGCAAGAATTCTGATCACACAAAATTTTCTATAATAAGCCATGTTATGCTGTAACAAAAAACAAATTTGAATTAGTGTATGTATGTGTATATATATATATATATTTTTTTTTTTTTCTAAAATAAGCCATTTTTTTTGACATAAAAAGTAATTTATTTCTTACACATAAAATTTACGTAAGAAATATAATTTTTCAACTACATAAATGACAAAATCTCTTTAACTAACTAAGTTTCTTTTTAGTAACTATGTTTGTTCACTAATTACGTTAATAAATTATTTCAACCAACAAGTATATCTAACAAAATATGTGAATTTTTTACCAATAATAAACATATTAAATACTTTTAACAATAATCAACATATTAAATAAAATAAAAATTCAGTAAGAAAATAAATTTTGTCACTAACTAAGTACCTAATTTTTTTTTTCAACCTAAATAAAAAAAAATTTCAGTACAAAATAATTATATAAACTTTTAAACATAAATAAAAAATTTATTTAAAAAATAAGACATAATATAAATCATCAACATATTATAAGCAACGATATTTACAAAACTTACCTTTTTAGCTAACAAAGTCACTACCTCCTCAAAATCACTTTCTACAAAATAAAATGAAAAAACATATAAGATGATATATAAAAATATTCACTAACCATATTTTCACTTAAAAATTTATTTCAAAAAATAAATTTTTTAGATACATGCTATTAAAATATTGATATTAAGGTTATTTAATATATAACAAAACTTATATAAATTACAAAAAATATAAATTATTCTTCCTAACTAATTATTGAAACAAAAAATAATAATAATAAGTCAGCAAAAATATTTTAACAATAATTATATCTAATGAAATATTCCTTACTATTTTGTTACAAGATGATTTCTAACAAAAATCATCTCAATTTTTTCAACTAATAAACAAAATAAATAATATTATTTTTATCACAACATACCTTTTTAGCTTTAATTTTTCACCTGCTCAATATCACCTAAAAAACAAAAAACATAAATATATAAGACCATAAAAAAAATATTCACTACCTATATAAAAAAAATTTCTTACTAATTACAAATATTCACCAACAAAAATTCATGTAATAAATAAAAATTCCAAAACCCTAACTAATTACATTATTTTTTTTAACTAACTATCTAATAATTTTTTATACCTAACTAAATAACTAAAATTTTCATTTTAACAAAAAATTATTAATTTTTTTAACTAAATAAAAAAAATCAACTAAATCATAACTAAAGTTTTACAAATTCTCATACAACATTTTATTTTATTTTTTGTTCTTCAGTATAACCTTTCGGCAAAAACAAAAGAACAAATGTACTTAGAAAAGATTTGCAGGAACAAGAAGAAGAAGAAGAGAAGCTTTTATTTTGAAAGTAACAACTGAGTGAGAGTTTCTACCTGCTTTTCTTTTTCCGGATTGTGGTCTATTTATGCAAAAAATTGTCTCACCCATTTTGCCTCTCACACTGGCGAAATGGGTGAATTTTTGTCGGCAAAAACTAACACCCATTTCGCCAGTGGGAGAGGCGAAATGAGCGAATAAATTTTAGGCCCCCCCTGCATGTCTCTGCATCTCTATAGCTCTGCATGACAACAATGAACACCCATTTCGCTAGTGGGATAGGCGAAATGGGTGTGTAAATTTCAGGCCCCCCCTTCGAGATTCTGCATGTCTCTACATCTCTGCATGATGAGACTAGGCGGGAGCACGCCCAGCAGGAGACCACATTTCCCCTATCCCATAGGCGAAATGCCTTTAGCCTTTTCGCTAGTCAGACTAGCGAAATGGCAAAGGCTGCTGCTCTTTTGTTCGTATGTAATTTATTTTGGTTTTTTGTGCATGCAACCAACAATAAAACAATTTATTTTCTCATTCTCCTACACATTTCGCCGTTGTCAAAGGCAAAATGCATAAAAAAATTTATTTTCCCACATATCGCAAATGTGTCCGATCAATTTTGTCCACTAGTAAATTTGCTAGTTCAAGAAGCGAAATGAATTTTTTTCAACAAAAAAAAGTTTAAAAGGACCATAAAAATGGAATTACTTCAAAAAGTACCGTAATCTAGAAATTTTGTAAAATTTTTACCATAAATAGGTAAATTCGGTGTCGAGACCTTCCAAGTTTCTGCCAAGTTAGTGACCCTGTTGATCCTAAGTACGACATATACTTCAAGAAAAAACAAGCATTAGCACTAATCTTGAACACATTTGAAGAGCTAGAAGCACCCATTCTATTCCAATTACGCACTCAACATTATCCTAAAATCTACACGATTGGACCCCTCCATGAGCTCCTGAAAAGAAAGCTACAAGGCGTCAAGAACCAAGAATCCATTCCATCATCCAGTAGTCTATGGAAAGAAGACAGGAGCTACATATCATGGCCAGATAATCAACCATCACAATCTGTTCTATACATAAGCTTTGGCAGCCTTGCACTTGTGACAAGAGACCAACTCATGGAGTTGTGGCATGGTGTTGTCAACAGCAAGAAGAGTTACTTATGGGTTATAAGGTCTGATTCTATCACCGATGACGGTGATCCTGTCGAAATTCCTGACGAGCTTCAAGTGGGTCCTAAAGAATGTGGATACATAGTTGATTGGGCACCACAGGAAGAGGTTTTGGCACATAAAGCTGTTGGTGGGTTTTTGACGCGTAGTGGATGGAACTCAACTTTAGAAAGCATAGTAGCTGGTGTCCCTATGATTTGTTGGCCTTATTTTATTGATCAACAGGTGATTAGTAGATTTGTGAGTGAGGTTTGGAAATTAGGATTGGACATGAAAGATGTTTGCGATAGAAGGATTGTTGAGAAGATGGTGAATGATATAATGGTTGATAGGAGGGAGGAATTTATGAAATCAACAGCTAAGATGGCAGAGTTGGCAAGAAAGAGTGTTGCTAATGGTGGTTCTTCTTCCTGCTCTCTGGATCGTTTGATCAAAGATATAAAACTGATCAGCATCCAATCACATGGACTATGACGATGCATGAGTAATTAACTCGGATCCTTCAAGTTATTATTTAAGTTTGTTAGTTTGTCTTCTTTGGCTCAAAAGTAAAATTTCAGTCTTTACTATATGTAAAGCTTGGCAATGTTTCATTAACTCATGTTATGTAAAATAAAGATTCCCATAAGGTTTTACTAAAAGGAATAAAAGCTTGCCGACATGAAGGTATGTGATTGATGGAATCTTTATTTTACTCGTGTTATGTAAAATCTTTATTTTATTTTAGTTATAAGAGTTTCAACTAATCTCTATGAAATTGGATGAATCAAATAGAAATTAAAATTTTTTGAGTGACTATTTACCAATATACAAGGATCAAATTCGAAAAATTGCTTAAAGAAATCCAAACTTTTAATCAATTAAATTAATATATGTTCATAACAGAGTCTGTACTTTAATAGAATGAAAAAGTAATTAAGATCTCTCAGGAAAGAGTGGAGAGATTCAAGTGGACCAAATTGGACCCTGTACTTGAGGTGCAGGATAAAACTACAAGTCTCATTTTGTGAATGATTCACTTATAAAGCTATTATAATGAATTATAGAGAAAAATTGGGAAATTCAAATATTTTTACAGTTCTTAATTAAGAGAAAAAAAACCGAATCTTAACTTGAAGTACTGTAATTGAAAAATTAGTGAATGATTTACCCAAAAAATAATAATTATTGAATGTCTAGTCACAGGGTTAAATGTAATGGTAGTCACTCAACTTTATACTTATTGCAATTTGGGTGTTAAACTTCAATTTGTTTCTTTTTGGTCGCTTAACTTTGATTTTATTTCAAAAGGGTAATGTCAAAAATTTTTAATCCTCTTATAATCTCTTAAAAACCATTTCAATCCCATAATTTCTTTATCTTTTTAATTTTATCCATAAATTATCAAAAATTTGAAAGTTTACTTCTCCTAGACTGTAATATCACTCAATATGAGTCTACTTCCTTCTAGGTGAAATCAAAATAATTTTTAAATATTTCCTTATTTCCTATAAATGTATTCAAAATATGGACTTATTTGAAAAAAAAAACTTTATATATATATATATATAAAATTCTAAATTAAAATAGTAATTTTAGATTATTTGAGTGACTGCTATGAAACTAAATAAAAATTTGATATATAAAAAGATACAAATTAAAATTTAGTTACTGAACTAAAATAAAGCTAAAATTCATTACCCTCTCTTGTATTTAACCCTCTAGTCACATATCTTAATTTTCAGCCATAAATTTCTACTTTATTGCCGACAACGTCTTTTTAAAGTTGCTTGGCAATTTCAGAAATTATTCTCCCTGTAGAACGAGTTTTCAGCGTCAAATATCATTGCAATCAGTAGATAAGCCTCAAATCCTCTTCCATACGTTTTTAACCTGTCCTGCTCCTGCACAAGGCCATGTAAACTCCAGGCTCAAGCTAGTAGAGGTTTTTAAGTATAGCTGGTGTTTATTTTACCTTAAACACTGATTATTCTTTTGTTCAAGGCTTTTTTTGGTTTTGTTTTCTCCCGTGTTCAGTTAGCCTTTAATAGCCCTCAGGTTCCAGAAATTAGACATCTGCTTTTCTTCAGTTCATTACTCTGCAGGCTTTAAGTTTTGGTTCTGTTTTCATCATGTTTTCAAGTTTGAATTTCGTTCCTCAACTTCCTTTCTTTACATGGATTAAGTGGCTTTTTTTTTTTAATCAACTCTGCAATTTGTAATAGTCTATTACAGTCTGCAAAATTGTGAGTGTTAAATAAGATGATGGTGGTCTGGAAATAATGCGAAATAGTGATGGATTACTTTCAATGAAAATAAAGGGATGCATGCCCCTATGATGCAGCCTGAGTCCAACACATACTCTTAATATTTTATACTTGCAAAAATATAAAACGTTTAAAGATGTTACAAATTTAACTATTAGACGTAATACATCTGAACTATGCAAGAATTTTTCTTTATATTTATCATTATGGCAAGATATGATTATCCGCAATGATTTTTTTTTAATTATGACAACAGTGTACATTTCAAGACAAAACCTGAAAAGGACAAGCCAACTCTAGCATGATGTCAGAGTTAAATCCTTATCCTGTACTTTATCCGAGCTTCTTATGCTACTTGTATGCAAGTTGAAAACTACCTTCCAAGCGGCAGAGATGGAAAAAAATTCAAACCCTCATCCTCATGTATTAATGTTTCCACTTCCAATACAAGGCAATGTGAGCTCCATGCTCAAGCTAGCTAAGGTCTTAAGTATTGGCGGTGCTCAGGTTACCTTCATAAACACAGAACACACCCAGAAATGTCTAGCCCATTCTACGGATATTTAAACCCGTTTCTGAAGTATTCAGGATTTCAATTCAGGACCATACCCGACAGTCTGCCAATAAATCATTCAACTGATGCGATGGATTTTCCTGAGTCAATGAGACTTAAGAGCAAGCCAATTTTTAAACAAATGCTGATTGATAGTACGCCGCCAGTTAATTGTATTATTAGGGATGCATTCTTAGGATTTGTTCTTGAAACCGCTTTTGAGCTTGGAATTCCAATTATTCTTTTTTGTGCCATTAGTGCTTGCTACTTCTGGACTTCCTTTTGCATTCCTAATATGATTGAAGCTGGTGAACTTCCTGTAAGAGGTGTATATATATATATATATATATGATCTTGTCTTCTATATATTTCAAGATAATGGTACTGCTGTTAATTTTATTAATCTACTGAAATTGAAGGAGAAGAAGACATGGACCGGCTAATAACAAAAGTTCCAGGAATTAAAACCTTTCTCCGGTGTAGAGATCTTCCAAGTCTCTGCAGAACTAGTAACATGGAAGATCCTAATCTCAAAATGATTTCGAAGGAGTCGAGGCAATCCCCTCGAGCTCAAGCACTTATCCTAAACACATTTGAGGACCTCGAAGCGCTAATGTTATCACAAATACGTAATCACTGTCCGAGAATCTACACTATTGGACCTCTACACGAGCTATTGAGAACAAAACTCCGAAGCATTAACAGGGAGGACTCGTATCAATCCTCAAATAGCCTGTGGGAAGTGGACAGTGTGAAAAATGGAGAAGAGAATATTTCTGTTGTATATATTGAATTAATGGTACATCAATATTTATAATTACATACCGAAGAGATAAAACAAACTAACAAACATATATATAAATGAAATACAAGACCTGATAATTACAATAAATATTAACAGATGTGTAGCACAGGGATAAGACTAAGAGGAGCTGCTATTTATCACTGAACAGCCCCCTCAAGCTGATGGCGGGCAAGGCAAGAGCCGAAGCTTGTCTCGGTGCTTGTCAAACAAAAGACGACCCAATCGCTTGGTTAAAACATCGGTAATCTGATCATTAATAGAGATGAACTTGATTTGAACAGTGCCAAAGTTAACCTATTCTCTCACAAAATGGTAATCAAGTTCCACATGTTTCGTCCGAGCATGAAACACCGGATTAGCACTGAGATATGTAACCCCTATGTTGTTGCACCATAGTGTAGCTGGTGTGTTGTCAAGATAGCCAAGTTCTTTGAGCAAAGATCGAATCCACATGAGTTTAGCCGTGGCATTGGCCAAGGCTTAATAATCACTTTTGGTGGAGGAGCGGGCTATGGTGGGTTGTTTCTTGGCTTGCCATGAAACTAAATTATTTCCAAGATACACAGCATAGCCATTTGTGGACCGACGGTCATCCGGGAAGCCTCCCCACTCGCCATTGGAGAAACATTGAATGGCAAAAGAGGAGTTTTTTTGCAAAAGAACAAACCAAGAGACATAGTGTGGCGAAGATAGAGCAACAATCTTTTGGTTGCTTTCCAATGTTCGGTAGTGGGTGAGTGCATGTATTGGCACAACTTATTTACCGAGAATGCAATGTCGGGGCGTGTGAGAGTGACATATTGGAGGCTACCAACGATTTTCTGATACAACTCACTATTGTCAAACGGTTGTCCACTAGTCTTTGTAAGAGGTGGGCTTGTCGCCATTGGAGTGGAGCATGGCTTGCAAGAGGACATGTTTATTTGAGCAGGTAAATCAGAAATATACCGTTGTTGAGTGAGGAGAAGACCATTTGGTAGGAACTTGGCTTCCATACCATGAAAATAATGAATAGAGCCCATGTCACATACAGGGAATTCAACTTTGAGAGCATCAATAAACCAAAGGATGGCAAATGAAGTAGTCCCTGTAACCAAGATGTCATCAACATAGATTAGGACAAATAATTTTGACATACCATCAATCCGTAGGAACAAGGAGGTGTCTACTTTGGAAGGTTGAAAAGCAAGGTGAGTCAAGTGATCAAAGAGTCGTTGGAAACCATGCCCGTGGGGATTGTTTTAGCCCGTAGAGGGATTTGTGCAACTGACAGACATAGTTTGGAAAATTAGCATTAACAAATCCAGGTGGCTGATCCATATATATCTGTGAATCTAAGAAACCATGAAGAAAAGCGTTAGAAGCATCCAATTGATGAATGGGCCAAGCATTAGTGATTGCTAGTGCAAGAATGGTACGGATAGTCGTTGGTTTGACAACGGGACTAAACGTTTTAGAATAATTAATACCACTCTCTTGTGTGAATCCTTTTGCTACAAGACGAGCTTTGTAGTGATCAATGGTGCCATTGGCCTTCTTTTTGATGTGAAAGATCCATTTATTTCCAACAATGTTTGTATTGGGAGGTTTGGGAACCACAATCCATGTGTTAGTGGACGTAAGTGCATTAATCTCTTGGAATATTGCATCTCTCCATTCTAAATAATGTTTGGCTTGGTTATATGTTTTGGGTTCAGTGTGGAGGTAATTGATAGAAGAAGTTTGGGTAGAGGTAAGATGTGCTTGGTGTTTAGTTATAGTGGAAGGGCGAAATTCATGTGGAAGGGAGTTGGGTTATAGGTTATTTGGGAAGTGGATATCAGACAGAGGGCGAAGTTTTGGTGATGGTGAGTTAGAGTGTATAGGGGAGGCAGATTGTGATAACGGTACGGGTGAGGTGGGTGCGGTGGACGCTGGTGTAGAAACATATAGGGATGTTGGGTTTGGTTGGGGAGAGGTTATCAGGTTTTGTTGGGGTGAAGAAGAAATATATGAGGAAGAGGATGGTAAGGGATAAGGATTAGTACATGATGGAGCCGAGTGAGAATGGATATGCCCAGTTAATTGAAGCCATGGAGTTGAGTCATCTTGGTGAGAATGATGTTGTTGTTGGACTGTTTCTTAAAAAGGAAATTTGTTAGAAATAAATTTTGCATGTTTAGCAAGATAAATATGTCCTGTAGGGATATGAAGACATCGATATGCTCTATGATTAGGACTCTGACCAAGATAAACACAAGAGGTTGTACGAAAAGAAAATTTATGATCATGATATGGTCTAAGAAACGGATAAATAGCATAACCAAAAGGTTGAAGTACTAAATAATTCAAATTTTTATTATGTAAAAGAAAAAAGGGAGTGTTGACATGAGCTGTACATTTTCTATATAGGAATATTTTATACTACATGAGTTGTATATCATGTATAGGAAGGTTATTAGGTGCCTGTATAGGAAGGTTATTAGGTGCTGCAGATTTAGCCTATTTCTTAGCTTATTTTCTAAATTAGCTCTTATCATCTCTGTATAAATATGTAGTATTTGCATAGCAGAAAAAGGTGAAAAAACCTTCTTCCTTTCATTCCATGTCTCTTCATCTATGTTTTATCATGGTATCAGAGCAAAGATCCTAGAATTATCCGTGGTCTTTGTTCACCTAAACACAAACCTAGAAAACCCATAAACACATCAAGAAAAGATGAGAACTCATACTGATTTGGTGGATGTTAAACAGACTGGCGAAGACTCCACAACAAACACCCTCAAAGATTTAACAACCAAGATGAATCAAATTTTGACTCAGACCCCGACAGTAACACACGACAGTGCTGCTGCACAGATTGGAATCAAACTTGACGAAAATAATTATGCTTTATGGTCTCAAGTTGTTGAGATGTATATCACAGGCAAAGACAAATTAGGTTATATAACAGGTGAGTACTCACAACCTGATCCTACTAATCCAGCCTTCAGAAAATGGCAAACAGAGAATGCTATTGTGAAGGGATGGTTGATCAACTCAATGGACCCATCTTTGATTAGCAATTTTATTTGCTTCCCAACTGCCAAACAGGTATAGGATTCAATAGCTACTACATTTTTTGATGGAACAGATGCATCTCAAGTATATGATCTGAAGAGACGTGTGTCTAGAGTGAAACAAGACAGGGGATCCATTGAAACATACTATAATACTCTCCAAGGTCTATGGAGGGAGATTGATTTTCGCCGCCCCAACCCAATGCAGTGTGCTATATTGAATAAAAATAGAGTAAAGACTCTAATTGATCAAGAAGAAGAAAAACTTTCTTTAGAATAATCTCACAAAATTACAAAAGGGAAGAACTCTTAAGAAAAATTTCAAATGCTTATAATTAAGCTTTGATTGTTGGATGATAAAACTCAAATACAAATGAGGTATTTATAGGTTACAAGAAACAATCTAAACCATTCATTAAAATAACCACAAACTAATCTAAACCATTGAAATTAAACATGTGAA
>CATIWM010403536.1:0-16182 GCA_949671775.1 Mallotus repandus
AAAAGGATGGAGATGTTGTGATCCTACAACTAACAAATGTTATGTCTCACAAAATGTTGTATTTGATGAGACATCATCATGGTGGACACCAAAATATGTTACACTTCCTCACTCCAATGAAGTAGAATAATTGTATGAAAAGTGTGAGGAGCAGTCGACATAAATTCAGTAAAGTTCAGAGTCTGTCATGTAGTCTCAACTTTAAGAAAGGCCATGGTATACGGGTGTATATCAAAGAATAAATGATAAAGATCAACCAGCAGTGGAAATGCCAGAAGAACAAGCTGTAGGACAAGCAACATCACCAATACAGTTGAGAAGAACAACCAGGGTAAAAAAGAAAAATCCAAAATATGCCAATGTTGCTATAGTAGAAGAAGAAAAAGAACCAACATCCTTTGAGGAGGCATCATAAAAAGCTAAAAGGATAAAATCCATGGAAGAGGAGATCAAAGCCCTGGTTAAAAATTAAACTAAGGACATGGTGCTAAAACTTAGAGATGTGAAGCCCATTTCATGCAAATTGGTGTGCAAGATCAAGACTCGTCCAAATGGTTCAATTGAGAGATACAAAGCTCATTGGGTAGCACGAGGATTCTTACAGCAGTATGGATTAGACTATGATGAAACGTTCAGTCCAGTGGCCAAGGTTGCAACTGTTCCTATTTTGTTAGCACTCGCTGCAAGTATATATTGGAACTTGTGGTAGATGGGTGTTAAAAATGCCTTTCTAAATGGAGAGTTGGATCAAGAAGTGTACATGGAGCAACCTAAAGTATTTAAAAACAAGATTAATGTTGAGTATGTTTGCAAATTAAAGAAGGCGTTGTATGGGTTGAAGTAAGCCCCTAGAGCTTGGTTTGGTAAGATTACAGAGTTTCTCATCCATAGCGGCCATGGAGTTGCACCAGCTGATTCGAGTTTATTTGTCAAAGCTTAAGAAATCATGTTTGTGGCTTGTGTATAATGACTGGTTTATTTTGGTTTATGTGTGCTTTTTGTTGCTAATAATAGATTGTGTATCTGTTAGATATTTTTAACAATGGAATTATCTTGTTTTTGTGTTCGTGTAATTTTTTATTTTTCAAGCACTAGTTGCATTTGCTTTTAATTTACAGGAACTCTAGTTGATTGTGCTTCTTTAGGAATATGCACAACACTCTTTCCTTCTATTTCTAATTTGGTAGCTCTGTCTAATTTACATATATTAAATATCTTGATTTTATTCAATTATTTTACAGATTTTTAGCTCATCTCTAAGTTGAATTCACATTGTTGAGTGACTTATCCTTGTTACAACATTTTAAAATTTTCTTCAACTTGTGCCAGTGCATAAATAAATATTTTTTTTATCACCTTTGATTTTATTTGAAGTTTTTTAACTATTTCCCTTAGATTACTTATTTTGTTTGCCTGCAATTACTGCTTTTATACTTTTTCTACATTACTTTTTATTTTTTACTTTATTATGTCATGTTGTTACTTTATTATCAACGGAGAGACATTGGATTAGAAAATTATTGGCCTTCTCTTCTCATTTCAATTGAATCATTAAAAAGAAATAATGATTCATTTCTTTTAAAATGCCTTGAAGGGGTGTTTTCTACCAATAATTGACTAAAATAAAAGAAATTGATGTGAAGTTATTTTGGCATTCATAGCTGAACTAACTTTAATACTTTATATTTTTCTTCTTTATTGTCCATTCTTTACTTATTTATGCAATAGAATTTCTAAGATATATTTTTTTGAACATTACATAGTACATATTCTATGAGTGGAGGGGGGAATTGAACCATCCACCCTACATATGCCGTGCCCCTCATGGCTGGAGGCTAAGCCATCCAGGCTAAAGGTGGGCTGGTAGAATTTCTAAGATATTACAAGTATTCTTAACTTTTTTATTAATTCCTTTCATTTAGATAATTGATGAGTTGATTGCTCAAGTTAGATTAAGACCAGCTATAGTTCAAGGCAATTTGAATAAGTATACAGTTGTACAATTGTAGAGCTATAGTACCGAGATAAGAGGAAGAAATTTAGAAGAAAGTCAATTGTAGAGCTACAGTTCAAGGCAATTTGAATAAGTATACAGTTGTACAGTTGTAAAGCTCCAATGCCGAGATAAGGGCTTGAGATCCTTGAGCTTTCAGAAGAAATTCAAGAGAAGCTCAGTCAGTCAGAGAAAACTACCATGGGAAGCATTTTGTCGCTCTACAATCATATATGGCAAAAGTGGGCATTGATTTGAATGTGGTAACTTTCTCATTAGTCTCCTTCTAACACATGTACAGAGATGCATAAGCTTCTTGAACTTCTTGTATTTTGGAGATGATGATTACCAAATTTCTGAATGGTAGTCTATCTTCAAGTGAAAGCTTTTGGATATCACAAGAATTATGGAAGAGAGATTAAAGTATGGTTTTATTAAATGTAAGGTTCATGCATTATATTTTATGAAGAACACTCTTATGAAGAATGCTCTGTCTTAAGTTTTAGCATTTTTTGTTACTGTCTTTTTAATTCAAATTTTTTTCCTTTTTTTTTTTTCATTTGCTTAAAAAAAATTTTATTATAAATGCAGGTTGCCAATAATAATAATAATAATAATCCATCAAATATAATCACTTCGTATTTTTTCATTACAAATTATTTCTCAGTGACAAATTGTTGTGTCACTATACCACTTAATTTAGTGAACAAAATATTTTTTTCATTAAAAATTACTACTTTCATGATGAATTATTTTGTCACCATTTATAAGCATTATATTACTTAACCATTAAATGACAGTCACATATTGTCATATTAAGAAAATTAATTTGTGACAAATTTTTTATCGTCATTGATATTATTTTATTAATGACGATAAATAAACTTAGGTGACAAAATATTAACTCATATGGCAAAGGTTAACATCAATAAAGTTGAATGATTTTGGTATTATGAGATGTTTCGGCATTAAAATAATGAGTTTTTGTGACAAAAATGTGATTTCGCCATGGAATATATTAACTTTTAATGATGACATACAATAAAAGATGACAAAATTTTCATACAAATCACGACGATTTTGACGTCACAAAAAGTAAATATTTATAGTGATGATGACACTTATTATCACCATAAACAGAATATTTAGTGATGATACCAAAGTGTGTCATATATAGGCCTGAGCATCGGTTAGTTCGGTTGCTGAGGGATAAATTTTTATCGATTTTTTTAGAAACATTTTCAATACTGAACCGAGCCAAAAACATTTAAAAAATAGTTAGTTTTGTAAACCAATGTTTTCGGTTACATCGGTTCGGTGAATAAGTTTATTTCGGTTGGGCCCAAAACTGTGGGCTGGGCCAAAAACATATTTGAATAAATAAAATATAATTATTTTACTATTTTGCACTTAGCCCAATTTAACTTGCATAATTATAAAAGGCTTTTTAATGAAAAGCCCAATGCTTAATAATTACAAAATACTTAATTGGATCCAAGCCCAATGTGTTACATATTCAAAATATACAACTTACAGTTGCAATTTTGTATAAATTTAGATAATAATTACAAAAAAAATATTTGAAGTCCTATTTGAGTTGCTGAGCCTGAGGCTTCCACCATTCAATCTATTTGCTAAGTGTTAATAACAAGCTTCCACTTGACATGACTTCACCAAAATATTTAGAAGCCAACTATCATTAGAAAAAGCTTCCACCAAAAGACATATGCACATAAAGGGCATGCACATCAATGCAAAAAATTCTGATTGCAGATAGATCAAAGCAGCACCAAAATAAATACCAATCCTGCAGTTAAACATAGATGTATACAAAATTAGTAAACATGAATTGAAAAGAAAATACTCAAAAATAAATAAAGATAGTGGGCTCATATCTGAGTTTTCAAGTCATGTCCAAATTGTGCCAAAATTTCTAACAACAAATATATGTCACCAAAGAAATTCCAGGAAACACACTCATACTTTGCAAAAATATGTAAGGTGGAAGCTTCATCATTGCCCATTCAGATTTAGACAGATGTAATAAAACAAGAAACTCAATTTAAGACAACAGAAGCACATTCATTATATTCACAAAAATTAGAAGCAATGTAATCATAGAAAACTAAAAGCAGATACATAAATGAACAACAGTTAAAAGCTAAGAAAAATGAAAATGTTGAAAAGGTGCGCTCAGATATATGTAATTTTAATCATTGTAAAACTGCGACCATACTTTCTGGCAACAAATAAATGCCACCAAAGAAATAGAGGCTAGCACTTTTACTTCTGAGTAATCATCAGGTGGAAGCATCATCATAGTCCATCAAATGCAACAACAACACTAGCAACTTTAAATTAAAGCCACTTTAGTATTGGTAACAACACTAGCAACTTTAATTTTTAAGCCACTTTAGTGGAGGTTAATTTTCAAATAGCAATTAGCAGCACATGTAAGCACACCATGAATTGAATAGAAGCACACAGCACAGGCAATAAAGCAGTCAACAGTTAACATAAATAATCAAATGAATTCAATATTACAAAATTATCATTTAAGTGTCACTTAATGATACCATAGTAGGGCCAACTCCAAGTGAGTGCAACTCTGATAAAAAAAAACTAAGTAAATAAATTAGAAAACATATCAGGAAAAGCCTAAATAAGAAAATTGAAGAATACATATCATTAAATTCCAAAATTGTACCTTTCTCAAACTTCTTAACCTCATCTAAGGCCTCTTCAATTAATACTAGAGTTGATGACAATCTCAGCCAATCTTGAGAACATATTAATGCTTCCACAATTTTTGGAGTCAAAGAACTCCTAAAACAATCTAGCACCCTCCCTCCTGTGCTAAATACAAATTCAGAAGCCACAGTTAAAATGGGCACAACTAACACATCATGTGCTAGGCTTGACAGAATTAGAAATCTCTTAGCGTTAAGTTTCCACTATCTGAGTATGTCAAATGAGCCCTCCTCCTCAATAATAGACTCAGATAGATAAAGTTCTAATTCAGTCTTTTTGCCTCCACCAATTCCAAGTTCCATATTGTGCTTCTTAAATCTGGCTTTTCACAAGTTCATAGATTACCCAGATTCAACAGAAGCAGGTTTAGATATAGCAATTGAGAGGCTAGATTGATAATAATCTTGAGAATGAGGTTTAACACAAGCAGAGTAATCATCAAAGAGTTCTACAAGTGCAAATTTCATATTACAAAACAGGCTTCCATCCACAGAATCCCCATACATTTGAGTCAGTTGATACATCGTGTATTCTAGCTTTTCTCTAGGATCTAGAACAGTTGCAATAAATATCAACAAGTTCATTTTTTTAGGATCCCCCCAATACTTATCAAATTTGGCTTTCATTGAAAAAACCATTCATTTTTTACTTGCATCGCCTTAATTTTGCCACTTATGTAATATACAAAACGGATCAGATGTTTTAGTTAAAAAAGAGTTTGCAGTAATATATTGAGAACCAGATATTCTCAGAGTCATCTCATAAAAATGATGTAAGAAGTCAACAAGTTACTTAACTGGAAGCCAGTCCATGAAATCAGGTACATCATCCCCTAGATCTACTCTAAATGCATGCTCACATTCCTCATATTCTTCAGAAACTTTGTCAAATAAGCAAGCAGTTTTTAACATAACATATGTTGAATTCCACCTAGTAGGCACATCTAAACTCAATAAACATTTACAGTCAACACCAATTAAATCAGCAAATTCTTTAAATTTATGCAACCTAGCAGGTGAATTTCAAATATACCTAACTGCTTCTCTAACCCTTTTGATAGACATGCCAGATTCTTTCAGCCCCTCATTAACAACTAAATTAAGAATGTGTGCAATGCAATGTATATAAAAAAAACTTAACTCTAATAGCAGATGTGCCCTAAGACATTAATTTTTTTTAAAACCCAAGTGCAGTATCATTTGAAGAAGCATTATCTACTGTCACAGTAAACATATTTTTAACACCCCATTCAAGCAGAAAATTTTCTAAACTTTTTTTAATATACTCACCCCTATAAGAGGTAATAAGGACAAAGGAAATTATTTTTTTGGAGCTTCCACTCAGCATTAATGTAATGAGCAGTAATGCACATGTAATTTATGCATTGAATTGAAATGCACTCTTTGACTTTGGCAATGATTTATGAAAACAAATTTCAAATTCAACCTTACTTCTAAATATGCAATATAACAGTCTCAGTTGACTGTCCATCTACTAGGTATCTTGAACCTAAGACATGCAACTAACATGAAATATTTGAATCCCTCCCCCTCAACAAATTTAAAGGGGAGCTCATCAACAATCACCATATTAGAAAATGCAGTTCTAATGGCTTCATTATCAAACTTCTAGGTCCCTAATACACCTACAGGGTCATAGCTATGCACATCAAGTTGGAGAGTTAAAAGGCTTTGTCTAGTCTCCTTAGGGTTAAGGTTTTTACTGCAAATGAGCAGATGATTTCTAATGGATGATGTCCCATTTTTTTAGGGCCAGCAAACAATTTTTTTTCACAATAAATATATCTAGCTTTTACCAACTTCCCTTGCCCATCAAGGATTTTCTTGAAGTGCTCCCACGCCTTGCTTTTGCTATCACTGTCCTTTCTCTTTTTTGTTTTTTAGCAACATCTAGTTGCTTTTGGGCTTCCACATTTTCAGTTTGCTAGGTCTGATCACCAGTAGCAGGTTCACTGCCACTGGGAGCTTCTGCTTCTTTTTCCATCTAAGGCATGGATTTTACATGAAACAGAACAACAAAACTATCATTAGAAGCAACTTCCACCAAAAGAAAATAATATAACAGTCACATAATCGATACAAATCAAGTAAACATGCAAACATATTAACAACTCAATTAGGAAATGAATCAGATTAATAACAACTAAGAAAGGAAATTAATTATAATTTGTATTAATATAACAAATAAATATTATTAAAACTACATAAAAACATATTTATAATATTATTAATTATATTAATAAAATTCAATTATTATTATTATTTATAAAGTTTATTAATCATATATATATATATATATATATATATATATATTTTAAAAAAATCAATATTATATATATTTACAGTAAATTCATAATTTTTTAAAAAGTAGTGATCAAATAAAATATGATTAAATAAAAACAGAATCTATTTTTTTTAAATAAATTTTATAAACCAGTAACACAGACACATATTCGATTAAAGCAATGATAAAAAAAATATATTTTCTAATATTAATATTTTGAAAGTAAAAAAAAATCATATTTTCACAAATCTATTTTCAATATCTATTTTAAAAATTTTAACATAAATAATATAAACAAGATCAACTCACAAAATATGCAAAGCAGGGATTTACACCTTTTACAATGATGTTTAAAATGTTGCTCTGACTCGATTGGTATAAAAAATGAAGGAACTTGCTTCCACCAAAAATTCAACCGAGGGACAAATCAACTGCTTTAGGCTTCCACCATTAAGATATCTTTATGAGATCAAGTAACAAACTTTGTTGATTCAACCATTGAATCGATTCACCAATATATCATGCAAAACACAGAAGAACAAATATAAAATATATCAAGATCTAATAAAAAAAACAACAAAATTTCAACATTAAACAAGAAAAACTTAAAGATCTAAAAAGAACATTACCATATCTTGTTGATCCGGCTAAGAAAGACCATGCATGTCAATTTCATCACTATTAATATTATCAATTGAAAATTGACAGTAACAAAAATAACAACAAATCAATGTCTTGTAATGAACAACCTATAGATCAAACGATTAACTATTTTTTATATACTAAACACTGAGTCAGAGAGATGGAATTGAAATGTAGATAATAGAACAAAAGATTGATTCATCATTCATGTGTCTCTGAGAGAAAGAGACAAGAGATGAGATGAGAAACCAAGAACAGAACAGATCAAGCGAAGAGGGTAAGAAGAGAGCAAAGGAAGAGGCAAAGCTAGATGAATAGCAGCAAAATGATTGAAGGGTTACTAGGTAGGGTTAAAGGAATCTAGGGTTAAAAGAGAGAATAGAACTCTGGAAGGATCGAGAGACAGAGAGAGGTGAGAAATAGGAGAAAGGAGTGAAAGCGACGTATATAAAGGCACAAAAATTTTGTAGGGTTAGGGTATATAAAAACGATGTCATTTTAATGCTTAATATACAGTGTTCGGTTTTTCAGCCGGTTCAGTTATTTCAACCTTTGAACCGAACCAACAATTAAAAATCCAAAATACTCCACTCTAGAAACCAAACTGCCTCTCACACAATTTCAGTGACCGACCGAACCATTAAAATTGGCTCAAATCGATTTGGTCAGTTAATGCTCACTCCTAGTCATATATACCTTTTGCGACGCACATACGGTGATGGTCCATGTGATGATAAAATGGCGTCATCAAATTCCTTAGTGACAAAAATTTAATGTTCTATGACAATTTTTAGTGTTAGTTTTTGTAAAATTTCTTGTAGTATATGGCTTGAAATTGATAAATTATGTGTATATGAATATGATTATGGCAGCAACTTTGTGCTTTTTTTTGTCTTGTATATTGTGTTTCATGACATACCTTTTACATGTATTTATAGTCCGTAATGCAAGCTTTAATTTGATGTAAAGAACATTAAATTTGACTTAGTGTAGAGAAAGTTATGGTGCATCAAAGTTGGTCCCTTACAAAGTCATTTTCTGAAATTTTCAGACTTAAAAAAATTCTAAGTTTGAAAATGAAGTTCACTTATACTCTCTGATTTAGAGTGTGAAATTCAAACACATACTTATTGGTTTCAGATTAGAAATCTTATTGCACCATTGAACTCAGGACAAAAAAAAATAGGGGGGGTTAAGGAAATTTCAGAGTCATAATCATTATAAGGTGGGGAGTGGCATACACTGTTTGCTACCTGAAAGTGGGCATAAACTGGTTGTTGTTTTGCTAATAGCCAAACAAGGTCTTACTGCCCTATGCCTAAAAAAGACTTATGAAGGCACTCCGGGTGGCCGTTTTCGATGCTGCTGGTACCACTAGACTCCAATTTTTTTTGTAGAATTTTTCTATATAATTAAAATAATTTATTTTTTAAAAAATTTTCTTTCTAAGAAAAATAAAAAATCAAAATAAAATTATTTTAGTTAAGAAAAATACTAGTAATTTTTCTAAGAAGTTTATTTTAAAGGGTTGAGGTCTAGTGGGAGAAAATTATTTTTTATATTTGTGAAAATTAAATTTTGATCCATTTTAATCATTTACAATTTTAATTGAATTTTTTTTATTAAAAATTCATAATAAATTGTATATTTGTTCAAAAGTTATGATTCCGGTCTTGAAAATTTTTCAAAAATTAAGGAGAACCCCTATGTATAATATTTGATAAATGATTGTGTCCTAAGTTTATATTTGGACTTTTGTGTTTTTATTTTATGTGGGTAGGCTTGAGATTTACTAACAATCTAATATTTCTTTTTGTTCTTTCCTTAAGATGTTTAAGGAACATGTCGCGCTTATAGAGAATGCAACGACTTAGTGACTATAGAGAGCTCAGAAGAAATAAACTTCATCCTAATTGAACTCATATAACTCATACTCCTATAATCAGTAGAACTGCAGAACAAAAAGTAAGATTTAAACGGTTGATAGTAAATCTCGCTAGATATAAAATGAAGTCTAAACACACTTTGATTGAACATGTTAAAATTGTTAATAACATGATTCAAGAAATAACTCATAAGGGGAAAGTATTGAGAGATGACTATAAGTACCATTCTTTATTGTATTCATTGTCCCTAGAGTATCAACAAGACTTCATAAATCTTAAGTTGAAAGAATATGGTAAGGATTATGGGGATTTTCTTAATGATTATCGTCATATGTTAGGTTAAAAAACTTTAACTTATGAAACATTAGTATACTTGTGTTTGGAGGAAAATACTTGGAAGATTTGAAATAAGACCTCTAAACTTGCTATTAGTGCAAACCTTAGAATTTTCAAAGGTAATAGCCCTAATTTTCCTTGGTTGAATAAAATGGTTACAAGTATTATGGATAAAGAAAATTTTGAAGATTCAATTCCAATGAGAATCAAGTATAATTTATTGAACTAGTATTATGTAAATTGTTCAAATACATATTATTGTTTTATGTATTGCTTATTCAATTATTATATAATGTTGTTATGTATTGTACATTTTGTTTTATATATTATGATTTTTTTATTAAATGCATTGTTGTGTTATACTTCATAATATGGGCATTCTAAGATTATTAGAATTCATGGAAATTCTCATCTACAATTATGATTGGCGCGATTTAAACTAAATTATAAATTTTAACATTTGAAATTGAATGATGATTGGGAACGTAGTGAACTTTCTCATTTAATTCATATGAGAATATTTATTAATTAATTTGAAATTGTGACTCACTGATGTGTATAAGTGACTGTATTTATAATGTCTCTTGTAGTTTGTGACTAAATATGGCATCCAAAAATATTATAGCTGAAATAAATAAGGGTGAGAAACTAAATGGTGATAATTACAATATATGGTTCTTGAAAATGCAATATGTCCTTGATGAGCAAGAAGCTTTGGAAGCTATCAATAATGTTATGGAAGAGCCCAAAGCTAGTGAGGAAAATATGAATAATGTGAAACAGAGGCACGATATGGCTGCTTTCAATGCATGGAAAAAGAAGGATTCCATTACTAGAGGAATTCTCATAAGTTCCATGAATGATGATATAGTGTATGAGTACCAATAGTACTCGACTGCAAATGCAATATGGGTCACTTTAAGGGAGAAGTTTGGAGGAACAACAGTCTCCAAACTAAGACAATTGACCATTAAATTTAACACCTATAAGAAAATCCCTAATAAGCCTATGAAACAATACTTAAGGGATATGTTAAACATGATCATCAAACTCAAAGCAGAGCCTTGAGGCTGCTAAGCCAAATCCTCATGCATATATGGTTGAATCAAGTTTTAAAAGGGCTTTTAGCTTCAAGTGCAAAAGATTCAATAATAATTGGAAAGGCAAAGGCAAGATGAATGAGACTAAATGTGAACAAAAAGAAAAAGGAAACAAGTAATTTAAACGAAAAAGAGGAAAGCACGGTGGAAGAAAGAATAAGACTAAAGTGAATTGTCGTAACCTGGGTCATTTTGCTCGTGAATGCACTGAGCCTAAAAAGGTATTGTATTATCTAAATTCTTCTAAAAGAAACTATATTTCTAAAATTTTATTTCTAATACTGTATTACTCATTAAAACTCATCTTATGTGGACTGTAGAATCAGAAGCCATGGACCATATAGTTAGAGATAGAAATGAATTTGTAAAAATTTGTCAAATTTTAAGTGGAAAAAAGTTAATTTATATAGACAACAATGCAAGAACTAAAGTTAAAGGAATTAGCACATGCAAATTGGATTTGTAAGAAGGTTGAATCCTATAGCTACATGATATTCTATATGCTCCTGATATTTGATGAAATTTGGTCTTTATGCTTGCTCTATTAAAGTTAGGATATTGTTTGTATTTTCTTAGTGAATATGTTAAGTTTAATCATGGTACTATTTATTATGGTTGTGTATACATTATGGATGGTTTTATGGTGTTGAATATAAACTATCGTAATAGTAATTGTTGTGTTTATTTTTTCTTGTTCGCTGAATCTAGTAATGATAATGTGGATGTACAATTGTGGCATGCTAGATTAGGACACATTGGGCAAGATAGAATGAATAGACTTGCTCATGATGTTTTATTAGGATCAAATACAAAATGTAAATTGCACACTTATGAATTTTTTTTATAAGGAAAAGCCACCAAAAAAACCATTTGCAACTAATACATTATGATATATATGGACCAATAAGTGTTAAAGCAAGGCTTTAAGCCTCATATTTCATTATATTTACAGATGACTTCACTCGATATGGTCATGTCTATTTGATCTCCTACAAATCTAAAGCATTATATTGCTTTAAGCAATATATAAATAAAGTTGAGAATTAATTAGACAGGAGAATAAAAGCATTAAGGACTGATCGAGGTAGAAAGTATCTATCTAAACAATTTAAAGAATTATGTAATGAAAAAAGGAATTATGAGGCAATTAACAACTCCTAAAACGTTGCAACAAAATGTTATTGATGAGGAAAGGAATCAAACTTTGCTTGAAATTATTAAGTCAATGATGGCTTAAGCTAATCTCCCAACTGGGGTGATGTTTTATTGTCTGCAGCCAATGTACTTAACCGTGTACCTTCTAAATCGGTTTCAACTACATCTTATTAGTTCTAAACTGGTGGAAAATCCAATGTGAATGAGCTACATCCATGGGGATCTACTACATATATTTTTGATAATTTTCACAAAATTGGTAAATTAGCACCAGGAGAAAAAATGTATCTTTATAAGATATTCTGAGAACTCAAAAGGCTATATATTCATTGGTGAGGATTCCAAAGGAAGATTGATTGAAATTGAGTCCCGTGATGCCACTTTGCTTCAAAATCATTTTCCTAAGAGGGATGATGTTAATAAAGATCATCAGTTATTTGAGATGGATGATGATGACGAGACTAGTATAAATCAATAAAAGGTTAACAGACAAAATATAACACCAAGTCCTATTTTTGACAATGGGAATATCAAGATCCACTTCTTTCATCTCAATTGAGTAGGAGAAATGAGACTGTAATTTATCCAATTTCGATTGGTGAAAGTAGTGATTCTTAATTATGCAAAAGTACACGTGTCAAAACTCCTAAAAGACATTTTGTAATCAAAATTGAAGTTTATATTGTTACTCCTGATAATGATGAGAAACATAAAACTGTTGGAGAGGCACTTGAGAAAGTTGCATTGGAAGAGGAAATGAAATTAATGAAAATGAATCAAGTTTGGAACTTGGTTGATTTATCGCTAGGTCGTAAAGCCATTAGGAATAAGTGTATTCTCAAAATTAAATGTAAGGCAGATGGTTCCATTGATAGATATAAAGCTCAACTAGTGGTAAAAAGTTATACTAAACAAGAGGGTATAAATTATGAGGAAACTTTTTCACATGTTATCAGGTTTAACACTATTCACCTTATCATAGCTATTGTAGCTCATATGGATTAAGAATTGCATCAAATGGATGTGAAAATAACTTTTCTCAATAGAGAGCTAGATGAAGAAATCTACATGGAGCAACCTATAGGTTTTATCGTTAAAGGCCAAAAGCGCAAAGTGTGCAAGCTCCAAAGATCAATATATGGTCTTAAGCAATCATCCAGACAGTGGTACCTTAGATTCCATAAGGCAATTATAACTTATGATTTCAAAATAATTGATGAGGACCACTGTGTTTATCTTAAAAGATTTGATGACAAATTTGCAATTCTATCTCTTTATGTCGATAATATCTTAACAGTTGGGAATAACAAAGAGTATGTAATGAATCTTAAAAAGTGGTTATGCATAAATTTTAACGTTAAAGATATGGGTAAGACTAATTACATATTGGGGGTTAAAATTAAAAAAGACCGTTTTTGGCTCTGTAATAAGAGAATTGTATCCAAAATATTCTGAAACGCTTCAATATGAGCATTTGTAAGTCTATGGATACTCTTGTGTCAAAATGTGAGGTTTTGGGTCTTAAAATGTGTCCTAATAATCTAAAAGAATAACGAGAAATGGCCTTTGTACCATATTTCAGTGCTATATGGAGTCTTATGTATGCTATGTTGTGCACTCGCCCAGATATTTACTTTGTTGTTGGATTAGTTAGTCAATATCAATTGAATCCTAGGTGAGTGCATTGGAAAGCTATTAAAAGGATTCTCAGGTATCTAAAAGGCACTATGGATTATTGCTTATGTTATCAAGGATCAAACTTGTGTGTAATTGGATATTCAGATACTGATTGGGGAGGATACCTTGATCAACGTAAATTCACCTCTAGTTATATTTTCTTCCTAAATAAAGGTACCATCTTATGGAGTAGTAAGAAACAAACATGTATAGCCTGTCTAACATGGAAGCTGAATTTATTGCATGTTCAGCTGTAGTGTAGGAGGCTGCTTGGTTAAGAAGATTCTTTGTGAATTCGAAAATTCAAAATGGTTGTGAGGGAGCCATTACTGCTCATTGTGATAATCAAACAACAATTGTTTTCGCAAAAAATCCTAAATATCATAGCAGAACCAAACACATAGATATAAAATACAATTGTGTTAGAGACATTATTACCAAACGAGAAGTGACTGTACAATGTATATCTATGCACAAAATGGTGCATGATCCCTTAACTAAGACAATTTCAAAGGATGTATTTCTTACACATGTAAATTCTCTTGGATTGAGTAGAATATAGAATATTTTATTGCGCTTATGTATTGAATTATTTGAATAAATACAGTGATTGATATTTTTACTTAATTGAATTTTTACCTTATACACATTGCGTACATTATTAAATGCTCAACAAAAGGATGTCACTCAGGTTTTAGTTTAGCTTACTCACACAAGCAACCACCTCTAGTGCTAAGATAACAAGTATATATGAGATCAACTACATGTTAGAACTGTCATCTCAAAAGAAAATGAGATGAGGTTGTTCTTGGATATATAACAGATTTGGATTGCCCCATCTAAATGACCTATGTAAGCCATATACGAATTCTCGGTAATTACCAACCACCGAGAGCACCTCGAGAATTGAAGTTAAGCGCAAATGAGTGATTGAACTTAGATCTGTACGATGTTTTTTAATTGACATCAATTTGAAATATAAATACTATAGCACATGATTCATACCAAGTGTGCTTGTTCGACCGAAAATGTAGTGGGAGAATGGTCTTTACTTCTCCACTGTGTGAAACCTTGAGGATAATCTTAAATCCTTATATTGGTACCCTTACACTTTTTGCTCTTGTTTGTAATTCATACATGGTGTTTTGCTATCTTAGAATGCTACTTATTATCATGAATGATTTGATCTATAGACCATGTCTGGAAAAACAACTATGTATAAATTATAAATTCCAAGTAGAAAAGGAAGATTTTGTTTGGTGTGTCCAATGGCCGACCAATCTTGTCGCTTGAGAGCAGTATGACTTGATTATGGATACACAAAATGAAAATATCTTGAACATGCTCTTTGAGGGATACGAGATGTTAATATGATTTTAAAGGGGCAAATTTAGGGTACTGCGAGTATATATTTGATTGACTAATATCATTTTTATTTAGGGTTAAAGCTTCTATGTTATTCCTAACAAATGCATAGCAATAAACTCCCAAGTGCAAGTTTTTCTCGTTAGGCCGCACAACCCGTTTACTATTATAAAAGTGTTGTTTGTTTATTGATAAGAAAATCTCGTAATAGGGTCATAACCATCATGTGCGAGTGAAAGATGTTGGATTTTGGATTCGAATCGTCCACGACAGGTTGAACTGATCCAATCTGATTTTTTTTAAAAAAAAAAAAAGGAGTGCAACTGCTTGAAGCCAGTTGCCTCTAAAATTAGAGGAGCAACTGCTCCTAAAAAATGTACAAAAAGAAAAGTATGCAAAAACAAGAATTACAAGAATAAAAACTCTATGTAAAAGATCTCTTCCTATCAATTAGACAAACAAAATAATTAAAATAAATAGAATTGTAAAAATTAAAGTGTTTTTCTCCTTTTTGGTATAACTAACACTAACACCTAGTATTTATACAATCTATTTATGGAATCATTAAAAGATTTGTCATCCAAACTTAATTATAGTTTTAATTCCGCATTATTACACTTAATAATTTCATGAGATGATACTCATATTGGACCTGCTTATCTTCAAAAGATCAATTGCCATTTCTCACTTTGATTACAACCTGTAATTTCGATACTTAAAGACCAAGAAACACTGTTGATGAATAAGAACATTTCTACCCTCATCCAGAGAGAGAGAGAGAGAGGATATGTAATTGTCAAACTTATTGAATTGCTCTTGTACACTTGTGCACTGCCCACACAATATGTTGGTGCACTACTAATTTCACAATTATTTTTGGCTCCAAGTTCGAAAAATTTATTGAGAGTAGTAATGAAAACTAACAAATACCATCCATATTGTATATTATTTATAAATTGTAGCCCAACTAACT